>LGRX02024609.1:0-55554 GCA_001247695.2 Cymbomonas tetramitiformis | reverse complement strand
GATTACTGTACGAATGTGTTCACTCACACGCTATCAGAGTCAGACTCCTCTCGCCGCTGTCTTCTGGAGCAGTGGCACCATATTTCTTTTGGTACCTCTCTTCTAAGATCTGTTCAGTTGAGGGACGCAAAAAGGGAAACTTCCAATTGCATATAATGGTCATGTATGCCTCTAACAAATCACTGCCTAGATTATTGTGGGCATGAAAATCTGCAAGCAGGCTACCGGCACTACTAAACGTGCACTCAACATTTGACGAGGTTGCATTCAAGCGCGCAACCCACATCTGCACGAAAGCACGCGCAGTGCACTCGCAGAGCTGCTCGATGATCTCGGAGACCACGACGTACACGCATGCCAGCGAAGACAGTCAGGCAACAGATATTTGAACGAAAGGAAACCCGCCGGCAGTCGAATAAAATAACATACATGTGACTACATTTGGGGACATACTTGTAAACTGCGATTCGTGCCCTTTGATGGTCCTCCTCGTCGGTACCGTCTTCATTGGCAGGTTGTTCAAGCACCTCCACAGAAGGAACGGCCTTGATGAAACGAGTATCGGCATCTACTTTGGACCTTTTATCGATTTTAATTCCAAAATGAGGTTTATGAAATAATTGCTAGAAAAAAGTAACAGGTGCAGATTTCGGTCGTGAGTTAATTTTCTTTTTAATTTTAGGTTTTAACTTTTCGTTTTCCAACGGCTCCGAATTATAGAATTCCTACTATTTTTTCTACATTTATGGCTCTCACAATTCTCATCGGCGTCCTCTTCGCCATACAGTATCGAGAATGCGAGCACGGTTCATTGATGGCTAACACACCATCGGGATCGGGACAATGCGGTTCAATTTCGGGAAAATCTCATCGGGATCGGGATGAGACGGATCAAAATTTCTCAACCCCCCGTCGGGATCGGTGCCGTCCGGATCGAAAGCACCCAGGGTCCTGTCGGGGACAGTTGATGACGGATCGTCGAGCAGGATTAAAACCGTCGTCGGTATTTCGGTTTCAACCGAAACCGATTGCGACACTGTGTCAAATGCAGTCGTTGGGTTGCAGCCCACATATTTTGTCAGTTCAGGGTCACTATAGTGTACCCAACTTAGACAATTATTCTGGATAATGATTGTCATGATGAACATAGAAATCAGTACCGAAGTTAACTTTGGTATCGAAGCTAATGGAAAGTCAATCAAGAAGTGTTCGTAATGACAACAACTTACTACGAGTTGTATTTTCGTAGTTGATGGATGGTTGACATGAATGAATAGAACATGGCATTGCCTAGTTATATGTGTATATTTTTCAGCACATGATCACTTATCTCAATGGTGCCCATTTTATTTTTGGGCAAACACTATTCAGAGACTTGTTATGATAAAGAAGTATGAATGATGAATGTGTCATTTCAATCCGATAGAATTGTGACTTGTTTTATGACTATAAAATTTCTGTCACTTTTCAGAATGAGGATGAACTGCGCTTGGAAACCAGCTGCAGATTGCGGGTTCGAGTTTCGCCATGGCTTTTCCCAAGACTTCGTGGCCTAATGGTCGAGGCAACAAATTTCTAAACATTCCAGAATGAGCTTTTCAAAGAGTCTTTATTCCTCAATGAAGCATGCTTGTCTTATGTGCCAAAATGATATGAAACCACAAGTATGATGTCAATCTATATGTGGATGGTTTATACCATTGTATGCTATTCCACAAATAAATAGTGATGTCAGAATAAAAACTTTGGACAATTGCAACTTAGCACAAACCCGAGTGCATTCAAGTCCATTTGTATGCTCAGAATCTGAATCTAATGTACTTTCTATATGCACAGGATAAAACATATTTTCTATGTGATTCTGAATTCAGGAACTAGAGTCAATGTAAAACTCTTTTCCTATTTCAGACGATGAAACCTTTATTCCCTTAGGTGCAATACCTTATTGTAAGGAATAGTCATTTTCAATACAAGTTTCAATCGATTTTCTCAAATCTGTCACGTTTATGATGATCAGATTGGTCAACTTTACAGCATAACCACGTCTCCTCGTTGAAGGAGATGACTCCCATCATAGGGCGGTATATTGGCTGTTTTCATATGACACATGGAAAACATGAATAACTCTTGGAGAATTTCGGGATAAACATCCTGAATTGGTTGTGCTTGATTGCTCTATGCCCAAGAATGACCGAAGAGATTATTTGCCATCTTTTAGCCATGTGGCGTGGAGGCTACTTAACAACGGTTGGGTCATAAGCTAAATAGCTATGTTAGCTATGTCGGAGGCTGAATAGCCATGATCGCACAGACTCTGCCTTTCATGATGAATAGACCTCTGAGAAATGGTGTCTGAAAAATCAATTGACAACAACTCAACCTTTTGGTAGGATGAAGAGCTGATGATTTTTGTTGCACTATAATTGTTTAATGTGCACTAATGAAATGCCTCGTGATATATAATCTCACAGAATAGGCATTGCTCAATGGCGATATGATCAGATATGTAATGATCAATGAAGACAAGATGGTTGGTATGGCTCATTCAGTAGGCATAATTACCTCAAAGAGATGCCAATACACGGATACATATCAAGACATAAGGGCAATAGGCTTATTGTATAGCCTTCAAGGCAGCTAGCATTTATGCTGCATTGGTTAGCTCAGTGGCTTTGATCTTTCTAGGTGTTGTACTAAGGCCGTAGCCTGCATATTGCACTGAGTACTCTTGACACCTTTAATGATACAATCAGATGATATGTATGAAATATCAAGAATGGTTGCCCTTTTAAATGATCATCGGTGGCAGAGGCCATAGTGCTTGCACCGTGTCAATATACAATTCTAGTCTGGATACACGCTAGACCATATGTATACAATGTCTAGGTCTTCAAAATCAAGCTCATATGTATGTCATGGCTGATGACCTTAGAAATGTTTGATACATATATGTGTCAACTTCATGGAGTTCTGCATGGTTTGACTGTATATAGTCAGGCTTACCAAAACAAAAACAATGATGCAACTTACTTGTTTTATTATTTGTCTTTATTATTTATTATTTATTTGGTTTTTAGTTGTATTTCTAGCTTATCATCTTCCCCCCTCAAGGAAGTGCATTGCTAGGCGGTTGTCAAGCGCCGTTCAAATACAACAGAGGTCCGACCTCTATGTGATGACGTGGAAGCTTTCTATGAAGCTGGATAGCAGTTCTCGGGTTGCAGCCCATTGCACCAAAGGTGCATCGCAGTCTTTGGGATGCAGCCCGAATTCACGTCATCAGCGTGGGTCATATAGTGCCCATGCATGTGCTGTATAAAATACAACACTACCCTCCAGCAGCGAAGTGGTTTGCTATTACCATCATCGTATGCTGTGGGATGTCAATATATGATCAGAGAGCATGGATATATATATATATGTACCATGTTTGTCAATATCGGAGAGACTATGTCTTCTTTAAAATCCTCATGACTATATGTATAATGGTGCTATACTGATGTCAACATCTTCTCTCTGAGTGATTTATTGATTGCAGATGTGATGTCGTGGCAGTCAACCTTGTCCGATTGTACCGGAGGTTGTATGAATTGTGTCCACGTCATTGGCACGAGTCATATTGTGTCCATGCATACGCGATCTCAGCGCAGGTCACAATACAGTGCCCGAGCATACGCGATTTTAGCGTAGGTCACATTGTGCCTCCATTTATTACATCTGAGAATATCTGTTACTCATCTTTGTGAGTCTAGACAGCATTGTGCTGATTGCAATGTTTTCTCTGGTGACTTATATATAACAGATTATGCCAAATGTGGTGATCAGTCCAGTGCAATATTTTGTCACCGGAATGTACAGGGATTGTGAATGATTGCAATCCAGCCGGAGGAATAATCTCAACAGCTATTCTGTACTAATGAATTCATCGGAGTTATACTCATTTCGACGATTCAAAACCCATGTCATTTGCAGTAATGACAACTCACATGGATATATAGGGTTTTTATCAGAATGCTTTTATGTGATGTCAACATATTATGAACAATTCACTTGCATCTTAGGACAAAGGAGTTACGCTTGGAAGGTCTTGCATGGTGGTCACCAACAGTTATCAGCTGTTATTCGGATGCCATATTCTGCCTTCAGTACTGGGACTATATCAACCAGTCCTACAGTGATGCACCTGTCCTTCCCACTCTTATGTACGGCTATAGTGCCAAAGTGTATCAGGTGGGATATATATATATATATACATTATATAACTATCATCTTCTGATCCAGGAAATGCAATTAAGCATGGTATCAGGTTATATGTCATGTATATAGTTCAGCATTCCAAACTTACTCGAGAATGTAAATGCTGAGCAAGAGTCAACTTATAGTCATTGGGATATAGTTTCCCATCCGAGTTTACACTTTATTAGTGATGGTGGATTTAACGTTGTACAGATTTCAACGTTACTTGTGGATGCAGTGATTTTATCAAAAGCAATCCATCATAATCACCAGATCGGAAAAATGGATATGTGTATAATCCTATCCACCTGTTTCCCCCCTCGAGGAAGTGTGAACACATAGGCAGTCAGTTGCCTATATACCTCATAGCTTATAGCTTACAGCTTATAGCTTATAGCTTGCAATCCTTATATGAAGCAGCTCATACAGTTTTAGGGTTGTTGTTTAACAGTTCTTGGGTTGTTGCCCGATATATAATCATGTCTGTGTCGAAAACAGCATGATATGTTAATGCTAAATACGAAGTTTATCGAAATTATAGTAGCATTTTAGGGCATGACATGTTACAGTGGCCCGTGTACCCAATAATATGATTAGGGTGTTACATGGTATCAGTAACCTAAAATAGGTAAAAAAATAAGCAGTATAATTTTTTTGCAAATGTTTTTAAGCAAAACTGCATATGATACCAAACTGAATGTTACAGGGTGTTCAGAAGGTACGTTACACCCCCTGACACACACATTCAGATTTTAGGGTGTTACAGGGTGTTACAGGGTGTTACACGTGTTATGTCATTCAGGGATTGTTATTTGATAGCTAAATATTCATTATAGCAAAAAAAAATCAATCCCAAATTTTCAAAAGATTACACGTAGAACATTTTGACCGATTTATTGTTACAGCCAATATGTACACCCCTACATATTCCACACCTATTATCTAGGGTGTTACACGAGATATGACATGTGTCATTATGATTTCCTCATACCTTAATAGGTATAAAATCATAATATCAAATAAAACAAGGTTCAATTTTCAATTTTTAAATTAATCGCCAAAGAATTTTACCGATTTTGGCCATTTTTCAACATATATATATATATATATGTTGATATATGTACATATCTCTGTGTGTGTGGAATGTAAAGTACAGAATCACTGCAATAAACTTTACTTTTGTACACGACAAATTTCATGGCAAATAAGTAAATTATGCTGTATATCAACATCTATGGTTGACAGCATTTCTGGGTTTTACTGATTTAAACCCATGGCAGTAAATGTACATTCTGATGATATATAGTGTTATCAACTTAAGTGGGAACATCCATTTAGGAACATCCACTTTAGTGATATTTGTCAATCTATGATCTGTTCCGAGCATAGGTCTGTGCTCCAAGATTTATCAAAATGATATTTCTTATTTAGAACATATCTGGACATTGCTTGATATAATCACAGCAATTTGACACAACACATTTGTATGTGTGTGCTGTCCTCAAAAACTATTATCAGATGTCATGTAGATACTGATCTGAGAGTTACATGCATTTGAACTGATCATATCTGAATCAATTATCATTATGCAATGTAGTTTTTGATGTTGCTCCAGCGATGATATGTGGAATGACGAGTGGACTGCACCCAACAGTTACCAGCTGTTGCATGGGTGCAGTATCTTGCCTTCGGGTCTGGAGATAACTCCATCCAGCCCTACAGCATGTTGATTTATCTGTTCCCATATCTATCACAATCGCTGACACTTTCCACGCACATGTGTTTGGAAAGTGGTATCTACATTATCATATACATGATAGATATTTAAGTTAATCAATTCACTTTGAATCAGTGAATATTAATACATACAATGCAATGTGTGTGCATGCATGCAGTGCTTACTGATTAGCACTTTTGTCAGTGTGTGTGTGTGTTCACTTCTACACACTTTGCAGTAAGATAACTTCTGGACATTACAACATTTCCAGACAGTTCATCATGCAGGATTATCAGCATACCATGCACTGAATACATCTAGCATGATATATTAAGCTTAGGAGTATTGTAATCCCAAAATAATCTCATTTACAAAATGAGTTGCTGGGTATATTTCACATACAGCTCCGGTGAGTATCCTTTCAGTAATCCACAGTAGAACAATATGTTGTCCGAGGAGTATCTCGACTCCACCGGGTCACATTGAGCTAATTACTGTGTTAAGATTACTGAACAGGCACCTTATATTGTATGGGTTCTAATATAGTTGGCATGCACTGCAAATGAATGCTTTGTGCACATCTATTCCAACTGTTACCGTGATCAAGTTGGATCATATAGAACATCTGTTATCCCAATGCATGCACAACTTACAGTGTGGCAGTCATTCAGTATAAGATATACATATACTCAGATGCTGCAAGTAATATATGCTGTAAGTTAGTGTATGCTCAAATAAACATTTTGCACACTATACTTCAAATAAGTATGAAATGCTGTACTCTAATCATCAGCATTAGAAATATTGATGCAGTCATCAGAACATAGTGTGAATTGATGCAGCATGGTGATCATGCGTCCACAGCAGTATGGTGATCATGCGTCCACAGCATCCTTGCAAGTATACAATCATTCTGCAGAGGATACTGACGCGCGTACACATTTTATATGTATCGCTGCATAAAGACACGTTAGGAATCATGCGCCTTAAAAATGTGCGTCCATTGCATCAGATGAAATCATGACATCGCGCTGACGTGCACATCGCGCACACGAGCATCACATCAGTGCACATCGCGCTGACGAGCTAAAAATCATCATACGAGCATTTGCGAAAATCGACGATTGCTGATGTACGTCGCATGAACGAATGCGAGCGCGCTATTAAACGAAATTTCGTGCGCCCAGTCGCAGTTGATGAAAATCATATGTGCTGACGATCATTTTTCGTTCGCGCATCTGAATCTCGCATAAAGTGACATTCCTGCGAATTTTGACATCATTTGCATGCGTTCCGTACACTGTGCGCACACCTTGTCGCTTATAAAATCAAGACGACTTCTCTGCGGATGCTATCAGCTGCGAATATGTTCGCGATGAAAAATCTCCTCGCGCTATCTGTGTGCTGACGATATGCAAGCGTATATTATTCGAGTTGCAGATATTCAATATCACTGCGAGCGCTATCGCTTATGCGCCCACCTGCAAACCTGCGAACAATATGATATATACTATCTCTGACGCTGCACTCACTTGAGTTCTCTTTTCGTGCCTTGAAGAGTTTTAGGAGAATACCATATGATACGGCGAGATACAACAGGCCGTGAATATATTATCAATATACAAATTAACACTGCGAAGTTGGACAGCAACGCAAGTGAAAGTAATAGCGGGTGATGAGTGCAGTCTCTGAGTGAAGATCTGCTTGAAGCCCAACGCTTCCTCATCTTATACCTTACGTCTCCTATCATCATAGATAGTACCGCCATTGGGTTGTGAACCCGAGACGTAGGTTGAACGACCAGTATTGTGATAACGAATAGTTCGTTCATACTGTGCATGCGTGTTCCGCACATGCTTAAAGCCAAGATGGTTCTTGATGTTCAAGATGTATCTTGCTTTGCCATCTTCGAGTTCGACATACGAACTCTCGATGACAGGGTCATTCAAGTCTTTCCTTGAATAATGACAGATGATGTGACATTATCATCTGACGACAGGTACAGTCATGGTCGACCGTACTGACGACTGTCATAATAATATATGACTCGACCGACTGTCATAATAATATATGACACGACCGACATGACATGACATGACATGGTATGACATGTCTGACAGGTATGACACGTATGACATGTATGACACATATGTCATCGGTCATGACCCTGACATAGGGAGGCGTCACAGTAGGGGGCGCATGAATAACTGCTTACTTGCCGCACGGCACGAGGTACCTTATCGGGTATGGGGACGAGTCGACGCGAGCGGTTGGAGGTGACCTGTGATATTGATTATTATGACCAAAAATATTTGTCAGCTCATTCTTTGGCAATCGTATTTGCGATAACATGCATTGCACATGTAAATATGCCTTCGTTCAATAGATCGATGGGTGGGAGTCATCACACATGTCCGCGCGCATTTTTTTAGGCGAAATCTAAAATCTGACACTGTTTTATGATGAGAAGTCTTGATGATGAAGTATGATAACTTGTGAGGTATGGGACCGACCCATGATAAAATAAGTGCTTTGAAGGGTCTATGTTAATGCCCTAATGAAACATCGACCAAATATGCAATTTTCATGTGCATAACCATGCATACAAATCGATGTACCCAAGCGATGTACCCAAGAATTTAGAACTTGAGAATTTCGTCTTTTCTGGAAAATCACCAAGGCAACCGCCCCCAAAAACCCATGTCTATGACATGGATACCGCCAAACATATGGTTCATACCCAATATTGGTGTGTTATTGACAACCTATATCGGCCATATGGACACTTGAAATGTTTCGAGCTCGCCATGGCGTGCGGAACAAAGAGTGGCTTGGGTACATCGTGATGTACCCAAGACCGGGTAGTGGACAAAAGAGCGGCAGTAAATAACACAACCAGCAGTTGTTGAGTCGCCCGAAGAATAGAGCGAGCTGAAGGGCGACTCATCCGCGGATGAGTCGCCCGAAGAATAGAGCGAGCTGAAGGGCGACTCATCCGCGGATGAGTCGCCCGAAGAATAGAGCGAGCTGAAGGGCGACTCATCCGCGGATGAGTCGCCCGAAGAATAGAAGAAGGGCGACTCATCCGCGGATAAGTCGCCTGAAGAATGAAGGGCGACTCATCCGCGGATGAGTCGCCCGAAGAATAGAGCGAGCGAAGGGCGACTCATCCGCGGATGAGTCGCCCGAAGAATAGAGCGAAGCGAAGGCGACTCATCCGCGGATGAGTCGCCCGAAGAATAGGCAGAGGTGATAGGCATAAGCTTTTTTTTCTTGGAACGGCCGAGCTGAAATAGCGTCAGGAAAGGCTTCCGCGGATTCAGTACCCCATTCGCGGAAAGGTAATCCGCGGACAAGTACAAAGAAAGCAGCTTGCCAAAGAAAGCAGCAACGAGCGTCAAAATAGACAAACGACTTTCTTCCGCGGATTCAGTATCGCAAATAGCACAATGCGCGGAGAGGGAGGCCGGTGAAAACTCCACTCGTTTCGTGTCAGCACTCCACGCCGTGTTTTACTTCACGTTTTTCGTGTCACGACTCCACGCATGCTACCTGTGACACATGCGCGGACCTACCGAAGCCAGAAATTCATTGTGTGCACTCCACATTTTTCGTGTCAAAGCTCCGCGCATGTGACATATGACACATGCGCGGACCTACCGAAGCCATAAATTCGTTTTTCCGAGTAGAGCATGTTCACTTTTCGTTCAAGATGTGCTCCGAGTCCGCAGAAAAAGATATCCGTCGCTTGCATGCATTATTCAATGAAAACATTATTTCCAAGGACGAATTCGAAAGTGGTAAAGCTAATGCGCTTGGTCGGTGTTCACGCACGGTGACAAAGGAGAGCGTTAAACGAAAACTTCCGACGGAAAATGATGTGGAAACTGACGAGGAAACTGGCGCGGAAAGCGAAGTTGCCGAAGGTGAAGCTAGCGAATATCTCCCTAGCGACACCGAAGAATATAACTCACAAGCCGACGAAGAAGAAGCCGCACTTGAAGCTATATTAGAGTTGAGGAAGGAAGAGCCGGACCCCGTGGAACCGAAGAAAGAGTTATCAAAGTTTCCTAAGGTTATATGCCAGTTTGCAAACCGGGACGAGTGTCGGAAATATATCAAGACCGACCCCGTCAATTGGGACTTTTTGCGTTCGGTTAGTGCGTATGGAAACAAAGGTCAAACGGGCGGAGTGTATGCGTGCCGCTCACACACCGATTGTGCTGCAAGTATTCGATTCCGTGGGCCCCGGAAAGGTGAAGACAAGTGGATTGTTGAGAGCAACGATATCGAACACACCACAGAACCCCTAAAAACTAACAGTGAACACCGTGGTATCGCTCATGAGTTTCGTGATAAGATCACTACGCACATCGACGCTGGTGACGTGCCTCGACGGATATACTTGGGCAGTGGAGGTGGGGAAGGTTGAACTTCCTCCCTTCCAGGAGTTGTGGCTACAGCATGAGATTTTAAAATCACGTTTAGTGGCCGCTGGAATGACGCCAGAGTATGCTAACAAGTGGAGAAATGCTTCAGGCACCGTGATCATGGAGGATATTTTTACTGATCCCGCGTTGTTTGAAGGGGTGCATGACTGGCTTTATCTGTTTCAGCTATGTGCCTTGAAGATTCAGAATGAAGCAGTCGTGGAGGGAATGGGCTCCACAATTGATAGACACGCCGTTGCTGGTCGGTGTCCACTACCCACGCTTAGGTACATCGCGATGTACCTAACTATACGTGTACGTTTAATGCCGCGGTGAGCCAAATTCTCGACGCGGGGTCGTGTGGCCCATTTCAGCCATTGTTGACATGTCCCTTTTGGCCCTGAAGTATTTGGTTTATGGTATTTAGCTCAATACGATAGTCTAGGCAGGTCATCAATCTTGACAATTTCCAGAAAATGTACATTTTCAAAACTCCGAAAATCTTAGGTACATCCCTTAGGTACATCGCGTTTGATGCATGTGTACGACCGCTAAATGATGAATATCGATACATATTTGTTACAATGGTATTTAACACCCCTTAGGGCAGTTGTGATTTCAGGGGTTTGCATTTAAACACTCAAGCACGCCTTCACTCAACACGCCTTTGTAGGTACCTATAACTGACCCCACAACATGCGCATTCACGAAAATTGATATTTCGCCTTAGGGGTTCGCACGTACGAGTGAACGATATTCATCAGGTGGGGTTAGAGGCTTGTATGGACACCGTCGGAGAACTCAGGAACGTCGGATTTCTGCCGTACGCTTGCGGAACTCCACTTGGAGTCGAAGGCTGCAGCGTGTGCCTTCACTTCGCGTCCTTGGAGGAGCTGCCCTATTGCGCGACGAGCGGCCATGTTGGAAAGGGATGCCGCAAGCGAGGTCAATAGCGCGGAGGGGCAATATTCTTTTGGATTTTTCAACTACGTAGCAATTAAAGTTTATCGAGGTCTACTACCAGGATCCAGCAGAACGTTCGCAGAGAGACAAATGACGAGCTTGCCGAATATGACGGGAAAACATTGATTTTGACCTGTTTTTTTTTTGTTATCTTCAAAAAGAGTGATTTTGAATGCATCAGAGCGTATATTGTACGGATCGGATACGAATGTTGGATCGTAATATCGATAGAAGAGGGTGTCTATTGGTTAATTGTCACTACAAGGGGCACAAACCGTCGGATTTGGGCCTTGACTTGATATGTACGGCTTAGGTACATCGTTATGTACCTAAGGCCCTTGGGTACATCCCTATGTACCGAAGGGTAGTGGACATCGGGGGCTCTCGCAAGACAATTATGTGAAGGAGAGTTTTATTGAGTACAATGGACCTGCAAGCACTGAGTGTGAGGGTTTTTTGACAGCTGCCTTAAACTCATATTTTGACGGCAAACCTTGGCGCTTTGAGCACACAGATGAGCAGAGCAGAGGAAAATATCAAGGTGTTTCCGCTGTGGTGAGCCGTCTTCAGAAACGGTCTAGCAAGTTGTCTTTTATGGCAGAAGGTTGGTAACATATTGCAACTCTCGTCGTCCCGTATCAAATGTGTAAATTTGTAATATATGTATATAGAGTACTTGGATTCCTGGATATCGAAACTTTTTGGCATGATAAAAGCTACTAGGTAGACGATATTGTGTTTCAGAGAAGGTAGGATGGTTCGATTTTAATAATCACAAATCACTAGTTTAAAAGTGAATATTGTGTGAAATGCACGTGTTTACTAAGCGGCTTGAAAATAATTATACCCAAAATCGTGGAGCGGCCGCTCGCGCGGGGCCTTTTTTTGGCGGCCTTCGGCCGCATCCGGGAAAACCGCGCCTGCGGCGCCACGGCTTTCAGCCGTTTCTCGGACTAGGAAATACTGCAGGCACTTGGTCAAGAAAGGTACTGAACATCCGTATTCGGAAGAAGGTGGAAGTGTCAGGCATGTGTTCGATCTGCGACAACCTTGACGCGCGTTGGGCTAAGTTGCAGGCTTCCGACCCAGACCATGACGCTTGGAAGGAGCTAACTAAGCTGAAGGAATCACACAGCGAGACGCACAAGTATCAACGCAACTGCTACGACGCACGCAGGAGAGAAAGCGCCGATCCTCTTGGGGATATCGACTCCATCGCTCTTGACGGGGCGGCAAACAAGAATACCGTGGTGCCTCACGCCCCTCATCAAGTGAAACACATCAACGAGAAGAAACAGAATTTCTTCAACTTGCATCTGCAGCTCACTATACTACATGGTTGCATGTTGCTCTTCAATCTGAGTTTTCCTTGGAGCCAACCCAAAGGCGCGAACATGATGCTGACATCATTTACCAACCTGCTTATGCTCCTGGCGTTGGGTGATACTGGCAAACGGTTCTTCAGGAAGACGTTGCATCTTCAAGTTGACGGAGGCTCTGAAAACTGGAATCGCTACACGCTCGGCTTTTGCGCCCTGCTGGTTTATTATGGCATCTACCACAAACTCGTGTTGCATCGCCTCATGGTTGGACACACCCACAACGATGTTGATGGCTGGTTCGGTTTGATGAAGATGTACATATTCGGTAAGGATGCTACAAAAGCAGGTCGATGGCTCATCTTACTCGAAGACTATATCAGCTGGCTTATATCGTGGCCGGTAAATAAGTTCTTGAAGCTGGTACAAGTTCAGGGTCAGCAGCTGGACTTCAAAAATTGGCTGAAGCCGCATCTGAACTGGGACCTCACGGGATATGGAGGTATGGTGCGCGATGTGCATTACGTGGAATTCCAAAAGGACGAGCGTGGCGTAGTTCGCATGAAGTACAAAGGGGGGGACCATGTTAAGCCTTGTCTTCCCAAAGGCGTAGACGACGACTTGACCAAAGGTCTGGAAGTAATGAACAGCTATCCCGACATTGACAGCTCTCCACCCTTGCAGGAAGTGCAGCCGCTTCCAGCGAAGGAGGAGGCAGACCCCCTGAATGCGTTTCAGCGGCTATGTGATCATGGTGTCGACCGTATCTCTCATGAGCAACAAGAACATCTATGTGGGTATTTTCCTTAACCACAGAAAGCTTCCGACTACGACACCTGGAAGGGCCCGAAGTTTGATCAGCAGCAACCCTTGGACTTGAAGTTGCTGCTGAGCAACGCTTGGCACCAGAACACGACCGAGGCGTCCGACCCCGCAACAACTGAACCTCAACCAGAGTTGGAGACCATTGCCGACGGCAGAAATGTGATGGTCAAGGATCTGCCAGTAGACATTCCCAAAATAACGAAAAGATGTGAGCAAGAAGCACGTCGGGTTGAAGATATTTCTTTCTGGTGAGTTCTACAATAGTCACTTCTTTTAATTAGTACAAGATATGAACCGCCATCAAGCACGCTGCCCATTGACTGACCAAAGGGTTCCTTATGTTCCTTATCATTCAGGTACAATAAGGGCGAGCTTAAGGCGGTGTTGCAGCATATGGGGCTCGACGGTGCGAGGCTGGCTGCAGAGTTGGCCACACGTTTGTTCAATGCGACCGCCGCAGCGCGCAAGGAACATCAGGAAAAGGGGCGTCGCGGTCAGCGTTCGAATGCAGGAAGCGCGAGACCGGTTTCCGACGACAACGGAGGTGAAGGTCGAGGCAAGGGACGTGGGGGGAGAACAACTGGCCCCGACAGTCAAGCTGCAGTTGCTGAAGCAGGTGCAGGGAAAGGTCGAGGCAAAGGACGTGGGGGGAGATCAACTGGCCCCGACAGTCAAGCTGCAGTTGGGAGAGGTGCCGGCATGCGCGCTAATGCTGCCGCTGGCATTAAGCTTGTATACCCATCGTCCCCTCCTTCCTCCCCTGTCCAAGACAATGTCAAGACTCGCAAAGTTGGGCAGGCGGAAGCAGGTGATCCTAAACGACCACGAGGTTCTCCCCCTACGACAGCGTCTCCCACCTTTTCCCCTCCTCAACGGAAGGCCAGGACACGTTCTGCCAACAATGGCCGCTGTCTATTTCAGGAATCGCCCGAGAAGAGTGAGTCGGACTCGTATGCCGACATGCCTTTACTTCAGCGAGCAGCAAGGCCCGTAACTGCTCCAGCAGTTTCTGTGAAGTCGGACTCATCAGACGAGGACGACATGCCGTTGGCGCAACGTGCTGTGGCCCGTTTCCTCCCGGCAGACTACACCTTCGAAATGATAACTGCTGTTCCAAAAACCTTTGCTGTCACCGCTGCAGGTGAAAACAACCCCGCCGACGAGTGCTGGTTTACGGTTCCACTGGCACGTGGGAAGGTTTCACTTCCCATGCACTATGTTGAGGTCTTGGACTTGGATGTGGAGAAACGCCTGGTACACTGGATTCCACGCGCTGCGAACCTTTCGCCGGCCTCCAAGCGCAAGCTGCGCACTTTCAAGAGCACGGACTTGCTGTTTATCGCAGACGCTTTCAGGCGCGGAGGAGTTCGGCACAGGGCGTGGCATCCCTTCAACCCTGCGGAAATGCTGACTTGCTGGGATGAGCGCATCTGTCCGCCCGAGGGCGGTATGCCTACAGGTCCTGAAAAGGAAGAGCTTTTAAAGACTATTGCCGACAACCTGTTTTCTGAGTAGAATCTTTTTTACAAGTTTGTTTACCCTGAACATGGCATCCTTCTTTTTACAGTTCTTCCTACCATGTGTATACTGTTTCAATCCCAGCTCGCTAGAGCGGCTTCTTTGTATGATATAAGGAAAAACAAACTCAGAACGGTGACAACGCGCCGTGTAACTCTTGAGTATGTTGCTTAACTTCACATGGACAATTCTAGCGCTCAGGGTTTTCAGGGTTTGAGGGGTAAAATGACCAAAACGGTCACCAAAATTATGCATCCAACTATTCCTGTGTGCAACTTGCGATTGTGGACTTGTAGCCAAGTTCAAACCCATCAAAATAACGTAACAACTGTGCTTTAAACTCCTGCAATATAGTTTACCACCCAATTTCCAGGGTTATTTCCCATACGACTGGCCCCGTAATGATATTTCCCCATCTTAGGGTGGTCGAAATTGAAAAAATCCATTTTTTTCCCAAGGAGTTCTTATTGTTATGCATCAAGCATATGTAGAGTATATTGAAAATACATACTTGAAAAAGTTTTGGGGATTTTTCGTCGAGAATCGTATTTTTGGTGATTTTTCTGAGTTCGCGTGGCAGAAAAACACACTAAATCGTCGATAAAACATCAAATTTCTCAAAATTTGCATTCGAGAATGTTATTTTTTGTTTAAGTGCATCAAATGTGTGTAAATTCCACAAAAAAATGACCCCCAAAAAATGAGACTGGAATGAGACTGGGGCCAGTCTCATTTCTGCGATTCCATCGTTTTATGGCTTTTGCGACATATATATATTGTAACACTACTAACACTAGCAAACATTCTACTTGTAATTAAACGAATAGACACCGTTCATGCAACAATACCCGTGTGATGATAGTTGTATAGCCGCGTTTTTTGACGCGGGGCTTGTGTTTATGAACACACCCAATCCAAAAAAGATATCTCTCTCCGTTGATTGCTCGATGATCACTCGAACCACAATGGCAAACCGCATAATGAAGGCATACCGTACCGCATTAACGCATATCGCAACCTACGTGGCTGCCACGTGTCTGTATTACACTGCGCGTTATGATGACGTGGCAGGTCACCCGTCGTCTATAAACCGAGAATAGTAACAGAAAAACACCGTCTAAAAACATGCATACTGGTTCACGTATCCCCAATAGTCTGTTAAAGTTACGTGCGCTGGAACTCGCGGGAAGCCCTTCGCTGTTTCGCATCGTGTTTGGGTTTGGGTTTCAAACCCAAAAGGCATCATGCCAGCACGCGGCCGTCTTTAATATACTCAACGGCTTGCCCTATGCTCTTGAGGGTGCACTGATATTGATATGAACAATATCACTGCCACGTTTCGTGAGAAGATTCTCACGAAAACCCCTATTATGCAAAGCCGCAAGTGGTTGAAACCATCTCACACCGCACCAACTTAGCTTGCAGTCGCGAAGGCTAAGCTGATGCGGTTGCGGATGGGGCCAATCGATAGCTCAAACGAAAGGTATTCACCTAATGAATACAAACGCTTTAGAATCGAAGGGTGGAAAAAATTATGCTTCATGCTACATGCAAAAAATTGTTTAGAAGAAGGGGGTGTGCCAGACGCAAAATATTGCACACGCTGAATCGCTTGCGCTTGTACCTCCGGGGTACCTAGTGATAGTTCATAGTACAAACGATAGATGGCATGTGACATATAATATATTCCCCAAAAATGGTCATAATTTCTATTCCCCATTATGCACTTTTCTATTCCTAAATCATTATGCTACCCCACAGCGTCCGTAGTCACTTTAGATCACGATCCAGTGTGGCAGTCCCCACACATTGCAGCAGTGGAGGATTGGGACCCCAGACAGTACGGACCTGGATTTTTTGATGTGGTGTGGGCCAGCCCACCATGCACACAGTACAGTCAAGCACGCACCACGGGAGGACCCCAGATCTGGTGTTGGCAGACGCGTGCGTGCAACGCACGCTGGATATCATCGAGTACCTGAAGCCCAAACACTGGTTTCTGGAAAACCCTACAGGACGTTACGCCCGAACGCCCTGTGACTGCGACCGGTAGTCGGCCAGTTACCCCCACCCCTGTTTTGTACTTACTGCAAGTATGGTGAACACTATCGGAAGCCGACTTGCATTTGGACGGACTCACCGCCACCGTAGCCATTACTGGAGTGCACATCAGAGAACCCTTATGGGTGCAAGTGGGCCACTGGCGGATACCCCGAGACCGCACGGCTGGGGCCCCACCCGTCACAACCAGGCGCGGGTAAGTCACCCGCGGTGTATCCAATACCGGGTGCATTGCTCTACCATCTGTTCCAGCATCTGAAGTTCAGCGAGTGTCGCGAGATCGACATAAAGACCCACCCTGGTGAGAACTTGCTGCTCGAGTAAAACAGCAGGTGGACAGTGCCCGACCGCGACAGCGGTAGGAGGCGCAATCAACGGCCCGCGACGAAATCGAAATGGCCACGCAGATGACCTTTGCTCAAATGAAAGGGCACGGACCCAAGAACCGAAAAAGAAACGAGCCTTGTCAATTCAAGTCTAGTGCCCATGCTGATTCGTATGCAATAGTTGACTCCGCTGCCGATACAAATGTGAAGTGGGTGCATCAGGGGATATCCACCCCTTAAGGGGGGAGAGTTGCACCCGGAGGTACATACGAAACGAGAGAGATCCGGGTATCGAAGCGTATCGAGAGAATCATAGCTGAACAACTGTGTCATCGGGACATTGGGGGAGTAACTCAGTATGACCGAAATGCTAGATCGAGATCGTTCACGTTCGGTTAGGGAAGATCACGTAGGCCGAACGGCTTCTTATTCAGGAGCGATCGTGAGAGACGGTATCATTGAAAATACAAGAAATAGCAACAACCTAGTCAACGAACAGAGATGTCGGTATACAGCACCTAGAGATATATTGAAAGTTTTACGATATATATATACAACGTTGTATATATATATACAACGTTGTATATTTGTTACAAGTGTATTCGAAGCTACTTCTGAGTGCCCGCGGTACAATTTGCATAATTATGTTCCGTTTGCATTATATCCTTACGTTGAATGGAAATGCATTAGCCTCCGATGTGGATTCTCAAAATGAGATGTCTGCCCTGATGATTGAATGAGAGATGTTTGGCCCCCGATGCCAGATTAAAAATGAAGTGTCTGCCTTGCCCGATGTGGATTTAAATGAAGCGTCTGCCCCTTGATGTGGATTTACATGAAGTGTCTGCCCCGATGTAGATTAAATGAGATGTCGGCCCCGATGTGGATCAAAATCAAATCCTTTTTTTATAATTGATATGGCACCTAGTATAATTTATATATCCGTGCAAATATAAAAATATTATTATGTATGTAAATATCAAAAATAATTAATATCTATATATTAAACTTTGGATTATACAGGTGCGTCTATTGCCCCCCACACACACACACACATATATGGGGTTGTTTTTAGCGGGTTCTACCAGGGACCTTGATTTGGATGCCTAAAACGCCCCCTATCTGGATGCCCCATCCCAGCCCTTCCCCCTGACCCAGGCATGCATCCAACCCCACCAACCCCACGGAGGGGGCACATGGGTAGAAAATATGACCTTTGGGTACCTCTCGAACGGAAGTTAGCACGCATTTTTTGCTTGGCAAATTGCCGGAAATCCACCGCTTCCAGCTGAATTCGTATGATGCCCACACCCCCCCACATGACGGAAGTTATGCAAAACCCCCCGAAAACGCTCGGGGAGGTCCCTTGGATTAAGAAAATTGTCATGGGCGCCCCCCCCATTCAATTTTAGGGGGGGATTGGGCTTGGTCAAATATAGCAAAATTTATGGTCAACACCGGGCAAAATAATGCCCTCGACCCAAAGGCGAACCCTGGCGGTTGGGCAATGTTATATTTATGTGGCGCTCGAAACCGATCACTGGACCTATGCGATACAACCAAATCGATCGGGAAAAAAGAGGTCATCCATGACCCCATTAACGATCCGATAAGGAGATACTCTTCACTGCGGTTTGCTCCTTCGAGGCTGGCTTCCACGGGATGTTTCTGCATCTTCTTGAGCTGTTTGCATGTTTGAGTTCCAGGACTTCAACAGTCGATACAGACACGGAAATGCCTGTTCTATAAAGGAGGTAACCTCCTTGATAAGCAGCCTTCAAGGCTACCCCTAACACTTCCTCAATGAAACATGATTCTACTTCTCAAGGGGACAATTGGTTTGTTTATGTAAGTTTTAGATAACTAGGACGCTGACAAAGAAGGAATATATTGCTCATTGTCAGGCTTGAAGTGATTATGACTTAATGCACCATGTACTCCCTTCTGCAACACATTGACGTTCAAAGGCATATGCATTCCAAGGGTGCCAGGCACTCGCCGCTCAAACCTTTTATGGCTATGGTCTCATCTACAAGAGAATGTCTTACACAATGCTTCGCACATAAGATGCAAGCCTCGTTTCATCAGCATGCACCTGGCCGAGTCAATATGCGGGCTGGTCGGCGAGCGATAACGGATTGAGTGAAAACCTAACAAGATATTAGCTTCTGGAACGAAAGAATGAACTACTACTTTCGAAATGTTCCGTCTGGTCGTTGTCGTTGAAATGTGGTTGACAGAGTTTCTTTGAAAGCTGGCATGTGTATAATGTACACGCATTCGCCCTTCTGGAATGAAAGCTTCGCCATTCCTCACAAACACAGCTCACAAGTGATTCGCTCCAAGCGATCCTCTCTTTCCAATAACAGTTAGATCTACGGCTGATAAAACCCCCAACCTACCTGGCGACAGACAAAAGAAAGACCAGCATATCCTTTCAGTTCTGGCTCAAGGTACCTGTTTGCCTATTGCAATAGTATCCTTTCACATGAAATAGAGTTGTACAAGGAGTTGCGACCACAAAGATCTCGAACTCGGAACAAGCTACTGCAGGTGGAGTTTCCCAAAAAGCGTCGTGCACACTGCTAATTTTCTTATTGAACACAAAAGAATTAAAACCTTCGCCCAAAAGTGTCCTCCGAGGATGGGTTAAAGGAGGTTTTCCCGTAAAGCCACTCGCTCGTGGCGAAGGAACATCTCGCATCGTCCGAACAAGTAGTAGGGAGGAGAAGAACTCGAATTTGAAATGGTTTCCTCTGATTTAAATTGCCCTTCTTGATCATAGACTGTTAAAGACTTTAGTGACTGGCAACAGTCTCTCCCTCATGCTTGGAGGGCAAGAGGAAACAAGCCGGTGGATGTCAGAAGTCATGTCCCGCAGCCTGTGGATGCACACTTGGTCAGCTGATGAACAGAGGCTCGGAGGTATTTCAAAGACGCGAGGAAACAGTGGAAGGCGTTACCAGGACTTGTGCGCGTCGGAGAGCTCCGGTGCAGTAGAGCCTTCTGTGATAGCTTTGACCTCGTCAAAGACGGACTCGATTCGTCGCTTAAAAGGCTTTGTTTCTCCTCGGGTCTGGTTCAGGCATTGCTGCAATGCCGAGGGTTTGATCAGTTCCATATTCGAATAACCCAAAGGTGAGATGCACGCTTGTTCTAAGGTGATTCTGTAACACCAGTTCTAGCTTTATCAGCTGTTGTGCCGTGAGCCGTACCACAGCTATCGTTGTACATAGCTGCAACACCAGATTGATGGGACAAATCTTGTTGTTGAAACAGCATAGCAGAAAACAGCCGAGCATTTCCATGAAAGCATGCAAAAGTAATCTTTCATTTGAAGTTCTCAGCACCACAGCCGGCATAGGGTTTTCCACAACACACCCTGTTCCATAGCGAGGGGAAACCACGTTCAAGGAATAATAGGACCGGGCTCAAGCGCACTTTCGAGACTTTCGGGGAATATTTGGCGCGTTGAAAAGGGGGCATACGTAAAGTAAAGCAACTTGGTGAGCTATATACTTGTGATTACTACGGTTGTACGCATCATGGTTGAGCTGCTTGGACATGGATATCAGTTGATTTAAGACAGAGACGTAGCTCAAATATTCAAGCCCTGTCACGGCAAGACTCCTCAGTTCAGCGGGGAAGGTGTAAGCCTGAAACTTACTCATAATGCAACAGTAAAAGACAAGCCAACATGACCGGGACACATAAAGTAAAAACAAAGTTTCCAGCAAAGTAAGGATAAAGGGCACTGTTGGCAGAACAACTAGTGGTTTTGTAAAACCTGGTTGCTTGTCGCGCTTTGTTTCACTCTGCCCGTTCAAGGCGGGTCCAATGTCGGGATACAGCTCATCAACGTGAAGTTGCTTCAACACGTCCTGAATCACAGTCAGAGCCTAGTTAGACAAGGACGGCATGGAGCTTCTCCAACTACATCTCTCGATCAGCCCAAAATAGCCAGGTTGCGAGGGACATGGCACCAACTGAAGGACGGCACAAACAAGAGCTGTCGCTTACCGAAATAGAGTCGACAGGCGATATTGCACACGTGAGACTTTGCAACTGCGTTCGGCATTCATCGTCCAAAGGCTTGGATGTCGCGTTTCGAACCTGCAAAGAGATCTTGACTTCATATGCACGTAAGGCACAAGATTTTCCTTTGTATTCAATCAGTAAAGTCTAACACAACCGAGACTACAAAGAAAAAATATTGAACGAAGAGGGCGGTCGCTGAAGTGTTGAGCGTAGGGCACTTTGAAGACGGGAGCAGTGAGCGAGAAAACCACCGTTCGTGATCTTTCCGCAAGAACTCCAGTGTACGCACAGAGGGCAAGTAGCTTTGCAAGATCAGGTCCTCCCCACAGTTTTTCTCCGATTCGCAGAGGAACTGTTTGAAAGTATAACATAGTCAATAGATTGAAAATACGAGCTGAAAACCCTTATTAACATCAGCATACCTCGATAGTCCTTTTCCTGAAATACTGAGCGTGGCAAACTCAAAGGAGGGCACTGCTCGAAGGCGGTAGCCATCTTCTATCCCAAATAATTATGCAATACGCAGCTAACAAATACGCGATATTACTTGCAGATGGTCATGACTTCTCAAGTTAATGAGACGATCCAACCTCCGAGACCTTCCCTCTGTTAGTCTGAAAAGAAAGACCATCTCTTTTCAGTTTGAGATTCGTTCGAGTTTGGGAGTTTCTCGTCATGGTCATGGTCATGGTCATGGTCATGGTCATGGTCATGGCCATGGTCATGGTCATGGTCATGGTCATGGTCATGGTCATGGTCATGGTCATGGTCATGGTCATGGTCGCGTGGTCGGGTCGTGGTCGTGGTCATGGTCATGGTCATGGTCATGGTCAGGTCATGGTCATGGTCAGTCATGGTCATGGTCACGGTCACGGTCATGGTCACGGTCATGGTCAGCGGTCACGGTCACGGTCATGGTCACGGTCATGGTCATGGTCACGGTCACGGTCATGGTCATGGTCATGGTCATGGTCATGGTGGTCATGGTCATGGTCATGGTCATGGTCATGGTCATGGTCGATCGCGAATGAGCACCACATTTTTTGTAAGTGCCCAGCTATTGCGAGGACTCGTGAAACAGGACTAGATGAGCTGTTGGGAAGGATCCAACAAGTGTTGCCGGACGGATACAGGTACCAAACTACCTAGGGAAGCACTGCGACGCATGCCTAGGTTACATAAAACCCCGGTTATTTTAAAATAACCCGGGGTTATAACCCATAAACCCGCGGGCAACTTATAACCTGTTATAACCTCCCGGTTATTTTTTTCAAATAACCCGGTTATTATAACTAAAATAACCTGACTACGTTAAGTGTGTATGCCATAATTGGGTATTCGTTGGGCTATTGGCTATACTGAACGAACAAGTGAACAACTGAACATTGATACTATATAGGCGCCGTGTGTTAACACTCCTACTCCTAGCTCACCTGTGACGATGGATCGCAACCAACTCCTGCTTCAAGTCGGCATCCACGCAATCGAGACCTTTCGGCTTCTCTTGCACCTCAAACATGTGATATTGTACCTTGCTCGCAGTGGGCAAGTCAGAATCTGTCAACCGCAGCAAGGCCACTATAGGCTCCATAACACGCGCACATGTGCATATCCTCTTCGCCGGCGCAGGACGCCGATATGCCGGTGCGAGAACAAGACTGGCTGCTAGTAACGCTGCTGCTGCCGAAAGCCCTGGGACCCGTGGTTCCTGCTGGAAGTTATCACAGACTTTCACCGTATGCAGGCATACCGTCGCTGTCGGTGTCGCAATAGGTAGAGCCCTAGCTAACGGGAATTTCGTAATCAAATCGAATTTGGGCTGTAGATGGCCGCGAAGCCCAATGAGGGCCCTGTGCCAAGCCATGATAGCAAGATGATTGTGATCGCTGGCCGCCTAAGATGGTCTCGATGTTAGGGAAAATCCTTGTAGAAGCACAAACCGTGAAGTCGAGTGGAGACCGTGCTTTCATGCTGTGTACGATTGTACAAACGGAGTGTAGCAGTGTACTGTAAGCCGTAGGATGAGAGTCCGACTAGGACTAGTCCCATATTTTACAATTTTAGAAATAACCGGGGTTTTTTTCACGAAATAACCTGGTTTTCCAAGAAATAAAACGGTTTTTCCAACTAATAAAAACCCGGTTTTTCGACAAGAAAAAAACCTGGTTTTTCGTCGCTGCAGGTTATTTTTTTATAACCCAGGTTATAACCCCGAAACCCCGCGTCGCCGTATAACCGGTTAGAGGTTTTATGTAACCTAGACGCATGCTACTCCCGGCCCGCGGCGGGAGGACTTCTTGTACGGCCGTACCCCGGTAGAACCGCGGGAATGGGTGGAGCGGGAGGAACATGGAAGGGGGGTGGCGGAGAAGCTTGGCCGGAAACTGAGGCCGTGGGTCACTGATTGCAACTTTAGAGTATGGTGCCAGTATAACCAAAATGGTAGAAGGGGAACACGAGTTCGCGAGCCATATCCAAAAGCAGTACAGTGCGCGCTCGATCGCAAGCAACTCCGAAATAAGCAAACAACCGTTGGAAGACCCAAAAGCTAAGCATTTTCCAACGCTTGCAAAAACGCGGGAATTTTGCAAATTTGTGTAAGCAACTCCAACGCCATTATCAAAATCGTTGGGAATAGCTGAAACCGCTGGAATTTGCCACAAGTGGAATTGCTAGACGTATGATAACAATCCTTGAATAATGAATTCTGCCAATACTGAATACTCGATGTTGCATCTTAAGGCTCGCTATGCAAGCGATATGATATATGATATATGGCACGGCTACGTTATTGAACGTTAACAGCACGCGCAGAGTATATGTGGGTATGAGTGCAGACTCTTCTCCAGAAGTGCTGCTAGAGCTCAACGCTCTCTCATATACGCCAATGCCCCCGCGCCTCCCAGGCGCTACCACAATTGGGTTGTGAACCCGAGGGCATTGGGTGAACAACAGTATCGGCTGATCGAATAAGCCATGTGATACCCGCATGGTGTTCAATTCATGCTTGAAGCGAAGATGAGTCTTCTCAGAACACTTCGGTTCTTCAAGACTTATCTTGCTTCGCCATCTCGATGCCAATACCTGGCCTCTCGATGACAAGTGTCACTCACCTTGAGTGGATGACAGATGGTATGATTGTACATGTCACAGTCGACCGTACTGACGACTGTATGTCATTCGAATATATGACATGACACGACATGACATGACATGACATGGTATGACACGTATGACATGTATGACACATATGTCATCGGTCATAACCCTGAAAGATCTCCCCTCTCAAAAGAGTTGTGACCTCACAATATAGGGTGCATACCTTTGTATATGTCTTTGATGTCTTTGTTGTTGAGTTGGTACCAGTCTTCTTACACCGATGAGGCGTCCCTCAAGGTGTTTTAGGATATCGGGGGGAACTGAGTCCACTTTAAACCCTCACCTTAGGCATTTAGCCCTACAGTTCTTAGGATGTAGCCCCCATGAATTGCGTATCGTATTTCAGAGTGACGTTTCAAGGTATCTTCCGAGGTTTACGTTACGGATAGATATTTGCGCTTGCCGATCGACTTTCGACCCAAGGGTACGAAATCCATTGAGAATCAAATTGAATCCCAAATCTGTTTCCACGGCCATATATAGTGCACCCACCCCTTCCTCCCCTCCTGAAGCTACTATGGAGGTTCACAGGCGGCATGGGGAGCCTTTCTTTGAAGGCTTGTATTTAATGCATGCGGAGAGGCCCTGCTTAACGAGATCGGATTTATAATCCTGTACCTCGGTCTGCTCAACTCCTCAATATTTGGTCCGGTACGCGCGCTTTGACGAACATTTCATAGATTGGATTCGACAACGTACTAATGTGAAATTCGTTTTAGTTATGTGTGTCAAGCATAACTCAGGATCACAACTCCGCCCACCTCAGTATCCGGTAGCGCGGATTACTGGCCATAAGATCCGAATGACAAACCACGGTCTGGCAAAGGTAGCATAGCAGTTTTTATTTATCCACATATATGGTACCCGCATGTATGCGTATCTGTGCAAGGGTATGATTTTGTACAAGGCTCACTACACCTTTAGCAAGGAAGGATCAATTTCCTGCTTCAATGCAACATAATGACAAAACATTAAGAGCTAGGTATATAGATGATCGACATGTATTAGTATATATATTACAAGAAGTAAGGCACTAGGCTTAATATAATGTTAGCCTTCGTAGGCAGCTATTATGTCTGTTGCATTGGTCAGCTCTGTGGCTTTGACCCAGGTGTCATGCTCAGGGCCGTAGCCTGCATATCGCACTAAATAGTACTTGACACCTCTAGTGATCTTATCTGAGAGTATGTGTGATATCTCAAACAGTGGTTGCCCTTCTTCGGTGATCATCTGTGGCAGAGGCAAAGGTGCTTGTATTGAGTCATTGTACAGCTCTATTCTGGATACAGGCTGAACCGGATGGATACGAATATCGAGATCCCCGAAATCTAACTCATAAGCACGTCCATGGCTGAGCACTTTAGATATGGTAAACGGCCCAATATATGGCTGCTTAAAGTGGCTGCCTGCCTCTGTCAAACCAGTCCATTGGATAAACTCGGTCCGTAGAAGAACTTTCTGCCCTACTGCATATTGCCGGGGCATGTGAGTCTTATTGAATCTGGTTTGGCTGATCTTTGCTGCTCGGGAAATGTTATCTACCGCGTTGGCATGTACAGCCGAGTACTGGTCAAAATGATCTCGAATAGCATTCTGTATTGGAACAGGAGCTTCTGGCGGAATAGTGATTGCCAGATCATGAGGCGAAAGTGGCCACGCCATCGAGTCGAGATAAAATGGTGAATAACCAGTAGTTGCAGAAACCGTGTTGTTAATTGCAAACTCCACCAGAGGCAACTTGTCCTCCCATGAATTGGCTGAAGTATCGTTGCAACAACACCTGAGGAGAAAAATACTATCTAATCAGTTTATAAACCAGAGGATGGTGAATCATGCATCAAACAAAATGAAAATACCTGAGGATGTCCTCAATGAAGGCATGGCTTCTCTCATTGCTTGCATTCGACTGTGGATGGTGTGAAGACGTCATAGACAATCTCGTACCAGTAGATTTCCACAGTGTTTGCCAGAATGTAGAAGTAAATCTGGGGTCTCGATCTGAGATGATGTTCCTCGGAAGACCATGGAGCTTGAAGATATGCTGCATATATATTGAAGCAGTACGCTGAGCAGTCCAGGTCATGTTGACAGCGATGAGAGAATTGGCACATTACCACAAATATACTGTCGTGCCCATTAGTGGTGATAGGCAGGTCAGTTATCCAGTCAAGAGATACATCAAGCCATTTTGTCTTAGGCACACAATATCGTATATGTGACTGACCATAAGGTTTGTGTCTCCTCGTTTTCTGGCGTTGACACACGGGGCACTCCCGAATGTACTGAATGGTTGCCTTCGTCATTCCTGGCCAATAATATCGGCTACGCAATAAATGAAGCATGCGATTCTTGCCTACATGACCAGAAATAGTGGCTGAGTGGCACTCATGAAGTAGAATGTGGCGAAGCTGTGTGATCTCACCGTCATCTGTAGGAACTTTGGCAGTAGGTGGAATGTAAAGTTGTCTGCCAAAAATGGTCTTGCGATAGATCAATCCCTGAATGAGCTCGAAATTGCTGACTGACTGTGATGATGTCGATGATGCCAGCTTAGATAATATAGTCTGTGCAAATGTGTCACGATCATACTGAGATATAATAATGTCGTGAAGCTGATGAGCTGATGATGCATATATAAGAGCAATGAATGTAGAATTTGTAGACGGTATGTCAATGACTGGAACCTCGCTGACGTCTAAATGTTGCAGACAATCAGTGAGTTCAAAGAGTGTAGAAATACGGGTGAGTGCATCTGCAACCTTATTCTTCTCGCCAGAAATGTGCTCTATTCGGAAGTTGTACTCGGAGAGCTCATCCAACCACCTCGCCTGTTTGGGGCTTAGTGTGGATTTGGACTGGAAATAAACCAGTGGCTGATGATCTGAGCGAACTGCGAACAATAGTCTCAGGAGCTCCCAGCAAGATGTGGCGAAAGAATCGGAAGCCCTCCACAATGGCAAATAGCTCGATCTCAGGAATAGGCCAGCGTCTCTGTGTATCAGAAAGAGTGACGCTGTGATATCCACATGTCTTCATACCTTTTCCTTGATCCTGTAATACTACTTGACCAACGCGTGTGCCTGATCCATTAAGGCTGGCACTGGTTTTACCATTGGTAATACCTTTACCGGTATTACCCGGTAATTTTACCGGTAATACCAAGGCCCATAATCCTTTACCATGCTCTAGTGTGGTAAAGTGCCAAATTCCTAAAATCCTTTACCATTGGTAATACCATTTTGGTATTATCATTGGTATTACCACCTGGAATCACGATTTTACCCCATTTTACCCCTGTGTTACCATGAATCCGTGACTGCCATACCAGGTTACCAGCCGCCATCCATGGGTAGTGGTTCCGTGAATTCGTCTCATCGAAACTTTACTCAACATTTTCGTTGACGGGCCTGCGTGGCGGTGCCATACCCATTTAAAAATGTCGGAATCGGACATTTGGGGCAGTGCGCAAAAATGTGTGTATAGATAATATCCTCGTGGGGGCAGTGCGCAAAAGTGTGTGTAGAGAGAATGGCCTCGTGGGGGCAGTGTGCAAAAGTGTGTGTAGAGAGAATGGCCTCGTGGGCAAGGTTTTGAGAGTCCCTCGCACGTCGGTATTACCACGGTATTACCCAGTAAAGTATTACCGGTAATTTTACCGGTATTACCAAGGCCGAAAATCCTTTACCCGGTAAAATGCCAGCCTTATGATCCATCGACCTCCATAATAGATGGCAGTTTCTGATCTGGAAGTTGTAGTACTGGAGCATGACAGATGGCACTTTTGAGATTATCAAATGCCTGCTGCTGCTCAGATTCCCAGACAAACTCTGCATTATCTTTAAGGAGACGATTGAGCGGCTCGGCAATCTTGGAGAACTTTGGTGTAAATCTCCTAAACTGGCCGACCATGCCCAAGAATGACCGAAGAGATGACTTGTCATCTTTAGCCATACGGCGAAGAGGCTGTTTACCAACGGTTGGACCATACGACACTGGAGGCTGGATAGCCATGAGTGCACGGATTCTGTCTTCGATGATGGATAGGCCTGCCTCAGAGATATGGTGTCCGATAAAATCGATGGATTTGACGAACAACTCAACCTTAGAAGGCCTGATGTAGAACTGATGATCTCTGCAGCGTTGTAAGAACTGTCGAACATGCTTCACGTGGCTGTCAAAATCTGGACTGTACACTATGGTGTCATCCATGAAAATGACCAAGAACTGATCGATGAAGTCAAAGAATGCTCGATTTCCAACTCGTAGAGCGGTTGCAGGAGCGTTAGTCAACCCGAAAGGCATCACTGTCCACTCATATGAACCGTATCTGGTACGTATTGCTGTTTTGTGAATGTCATCTGGGTGTATAGGAATCTGATGGAAGAACTGATTGAAGTCAAATCTGCTAAACCATCGTGCACCTTTAAGCTGTTCAAGAAGGGTATCGTGAGGTGGCAATGGATACGTGTCCTTTATAGTGATGTTATTAAGGGCTCGATAATCATAGCACATCCTCCACTTCCCCCCTGGCTTAGGAGCGAAAATGATTGGACATCCATATGGTGATGATGACGGACGAAGGATACCCAGCTCGACATATTTGATGATCTGTCGTTTGAGCTCCTCCATCATAGGCACTGGAATAGTACGAACTGGCTGTGATGGTGGCTTATGCCCAGGTTCAATGTTGATGCGATGATATCCACCTTCAAACCGTTCTGGCCTATGGCCAGCTGGAAGATCCTCCTGGAAAATATCTGAAAAGTCTTCTCTGATTAGATCACGTGCTGCTGTGACCTTTGGGTCTTCCATAGTGGTGTCTGAGTCTGCTGCTGCCATGACCAGTTCACCATCGACCTCTGAGAGAAAAAAGAGATAAGCTACGGCTTCTTCAGCCGACCCACTGGATCGTATACGTCGTAGGTGCTTTCTCATAGTGGTGGCACTGACCAATTCCATTTCAGGAAGGTCATCTGAACCTGGAGTCTGTTCAACTCTGGATAGAACTGTACGAACACTGGAACCTGATGAGTGTTTCCTGGTGATCGTCATATTCTTGGATTGGAAGTCAATGTGTGGATTTCTTCTTTCCAACCAATCCTGTCCCAGGATGACTGTGAAGGGTTTCATGTCAATGATGTAGAAATCTTCTGTATCCTTATACTTACCCAGCGTGAATGTAGCATTGGGAAGATAGGATGTACAGGGTAATTGGCTTCCTCCAGCCAACCCCACTGAGAATGATGATGAGTCTGTTGGTGATATACCAAGCTGAGAAGCGAACTGTCTGTCGATAAATGACGATGTAGCTCCTGGATCTACCAAAATGTGAGTACTCTGTCCATATACTTTCCCTTTGTACAACAACAGTTTCTTCTGTGATTTCAGCTGTGCTGTCTGAGACCGCATGTGTGCGATGTGTTCTGAGGGAGTATCCATCTGCTGGAACTGTAGTGTCAGACTGGAAAGGACTTCTTCTGAGATACTCTCAACCCGGCCACTTGCTTCAGTGGCATTTTCAGGCTGATTTATCCTCGGGGTGCCCTCATCACTGGTACCTGTGCAGTACCCGGAGAGTTTCCCTGAGGAGCTGGAGCTGATGCTGGAGCTGGAACTGGAGCTGCAACTGCTGCATTGATGCTCTGCTGATTCTGTAGCTCCTTAACCAGGGTGTTGACTGTTTTTACAAGTTTACTAGACTCGTTTTTAGCACCCTGATTATTCTGCTGCTGTTGTCCTCTGAATGGATTCTGAGCTGGAGGAGTGCCTTTTATGGATTTCCCTTCTGGTGTCTTGGTGGAATAACAATCCTTTGTGACGTGATTGGTACGACCACAACGTTGACAAGGCTGAGGAGGATTTGCTGCTGCTCCTTTTCCTTTTCCTTTTCCCTTGCCTTTTCCTCCTTTCCCTTTATTCCTCTGGGAATTCTGGTTGGCATTCTGATTCTGGTTGCCATTGTGATTCCGATTGGATCTGTCATATGGCTTTTTGCCACGGCCTTTGTCCTTGTCTTTTCTGACTGGGCCTCCTGACTGTTCCTTCTGTCCCCTATAGTGAAGGGTTTCTGACTGCTTCGAATGAACTACAAAATTCAAATCGAGCAGAACCTGTGTGGTCTGTGTCCACGACAGGTTATTCCTTTCATCTTCCGTAAGGAATCTAAGATGGAACTGTTTGCGAAGATCTGATTCCATATTACTGATGAATCTGTCCTTTATCAAAGCATCATCCATATCAACTGATGCTAAAGCAGCCAGTGATGTGAACGTGCGGAGATAATCTGCAAAGGTCTGGTTTCCCTGATTCAGTGCCATAAGATGCTTTTTGGCAACTGATCTTTTGTGTGGATTACCAAACTGACTGAGGAATGTATTACTGATATTTTCATACGTGGCATCTGGCTTTTTGGCCACGACCTGAAAATAGTGTCTGTCATTGTTCTGAATGAGTGTGAGGAAGACTGTAATAAGATCCTTATCTGGCACACCTGGATAGGTAAACTGAAAGTATCTGTCTACTGTTTCCATCCAAATCTCAGCATCCTGTCCGACCTTGTATTCCTTAGGTGGAGCCATTTTCACCTTTGGAACAAGTGCGGATGGAGCTGGTGCTGGAGGTAAATGACCATCATCAGGGTCTGTGAATACCGGTGGAGCACGATCCTCTGAATAATCTTCTTCTGGCTCCTGTGGTTCTGTCTCTGGGTCTCTGTATCTACTCATGTCGGGTTTCATACGACTGATGTTGTCGAAATACCCTATCTCATCAAATCTGGTCTGGGTATCAGCGTAACCAGTAAGCCATTTAGGTATCTTAAACCGACTGAAGGCATCATATGAGCCTAAGATATCAAAGAATCAGGTGGATGGATCTGGATTAATAGCTGGCACTTCTGCTACTTCTGCCATCTATAAGACAAAACACAACACCAACAAAAACCTTCAACTGGTTGTGTGTGTGTGTGTGATATATATAATATGATATATATCTATATATTGTACATGTATTATTTCTGTACATTGTTATAATGAGGTGATGTATATATATGGTTCCACCTTCTTCCCCCCTCAAGGAAGTGTGAACTCCACAGGCAGTTGTCAAGTGCCTTAATACCTCATATATTTAGCATGCTGTCCTTTAAGGAACTTATACAGCTCATACCGTTCTAGGGTTGTTGCCCTACAGTTCTTGGGTTGTTGCCCGATACATTGTCATAACTGTACTGATTTCAGCATGACATAAATGCCAAACACAGAGTGTTTTGCTATTTTATGGCGGCATTTAGGGTGTATTGGGTTACAGTGACCCTTATCACCTACAGTGACAGTAGGGTGTTACATGGTATAAGTAACACTTAATTGTATCAAATTAAAGCAGTATGAACTTTTTTTAAGGAATTGAAGCAAAACTGCATTTAATATGTCACTGTATATCACGTGGTGTTTAGGAGGTATGTTACACCCCTAACACACACATGTGATTTTCAGGGTGTTACAGGGTGTTACAAGTGCTGTAATATTTTGGGCATATTTATCAATAGCTGAATAATTAGATCAGCGAAAAAAATGGAACCCAAATTTTCATTTTGAAATCATGCGTGTGAGTTTTTCACGCATTTAGTTACAGCCACTATGTACACCCCTAGGTGTTACACACAAGATTTTTAGGGTGTTACATGAGATATGAATGTGCACATAATATTTTTCAGGTACCTTAATAGGTATAAAATGATATTCCGTGAAAAAATGGAGTCCAAATTTCAATTTTGAAATCTCCCGCAATGGGATTTTACCCATTTTCACCATTTCTGGCCATATATATATATATACTTCGTATATATATATAGCAGTGTGTGTGTTATGTGCATCTTACAGAACTCATGTAACATATCTCACTTTTACACATGATATTTTTCATGGCATTTTCGTGAAGATATGTGATGGTCAACACATGTGGGGTTTTGCTGATTGAAACCCACGACCATGCAAAAAGTGGTGATAATGTGTGTGTTATCAACAATGACTTATAGTCACTGGCTGATGTCTGTCATATATATATATATATATATATTTAACTTCCTTAGGACTATCAACTCCGTAGATGACCTTTTCAGGCGAGATTACTCCTTGGTTCTGTCGCCTGTCTTTGGCAGTCGATCGCATTGCAAAGTCTCACGAGTGAGTCTGCTAGAGATCTGCCTTATATCTTTGGATCCATGATAGTTCTCTGGGTGGTGTTGCCACCCAGATGCTAAGTAGTTGGAGCAATTGCTCATAGTATTTCTACTATCTACTTTGTCAGATATCATGTTGAATTACTGATTTACTGTACAAAGTATGCACTGAATTGTGATCAGGTTTCTGATTCAATTGTCATAATGCATAAGTAGATAATGTAGTTGCTCCAGCGATTGTGTGGGATGCATGGACAGTGCTCAACAGTGACCAACTGTTATTTGAGCACTGTATACTGCCTTCGGGTCTGGAGATATCTCCATCCAGCCCTTCAGCAGGTTTTTTGATCCTGTCCCATATCTATCGCCATCGCTTGACATCCAACACGCACATGTGTTTGTTGGATGGTATCTATGTATCATATGTTGATATAATACTTGATCATTACACTTAGGAATCAGTGTAATGTCAACATACATAATGATATCAGTGACTTGATCATTACACTTAGGAGTCAGTGTAATGTCATTATACATAATGATGTCAGTGATTATAACAATACATAAGTCATTGTATAGGTACTGCTGGACTTCGGGTTTAGGCTTAGTTATTATGGGCTCTGACTAGCCCCTAGCCTGACCCTGCTTCCGTATCGTGTCCGTGACATCCTAGCACTGTACTGTACAGTAGTACAGTACAACAGTACAGTCTTGCTTCACTGTCTGGGTTTCCGAGAGCATAAAGCCTCGGCCAGACACTGTTTATGTGATTATCAGTTTGATGCTCAGCGAGCTTAGCCGGACAGCGGATCTGTCTTCCTCGCAGGTTATGGCCCGCACCGGCTTTCCGGTGGTTCTGATGATGGCGCAGCGCCTTGCTGTTGCCATGTTCGGCTAAGTAGGACGTAGGAGGGGCTGAGCGCCCACTTGGGCGGTGGTGTGTTATTCTCACGGTATGGCCTTTTAGCTTGGCAGTGATGGCGGCACGCCTTGTGCTCGCCTTCGCTGCGCAGGGGATCAGCAATTGACGGATTATTTTTTTGCAGCAGTATCGTCGCAACGAGAGTTGATTTGCTTCGTGTGCCACTAGCTCTGGCGAGGTCGCTCCACACGTTGCGGATTTTGGCCGCTCTCATGCTTACGCTCACGACCTGTGAATTTTGATCTTGTTCTGCTGAGGCTTCTACAAGTTGTCTGGCCGTTGTGGGAAATCTTATGCCACCACCCTCGCTTGCTCAGCTCTTCCGTAGTCTCTCCATCATGGTTACTACAGCGAATAGAATGACGCGGTCTCGCGTCCGTAGATTAGAGACGATTTTTGATGATGTGGGTGCACAGCACTCAGCGACACCGCAGACACCGCAGCTGCCGGCTCCGACCACCGCAGCTGCGAGAGAGATTCTTGAAAAATGTCAGCAGCTAGCTCGAGACAATTTCGATAGAAAAGTTGCCAAGGTCGTTGCCACCAAAATTCTCGGAGACAAATCGGAGCGCTTCGCTGGTACAGAGACAGACGCAGTGGACATTTTTTCACAGCTTATGCATGAGCTTCGCGCACAGTTTCTACTCCAGTCACAGGCATTTGCTCCCCTGTTTGACTTGGCCAACATGACTGTCGAGGCTAGGCATGAGGCCAATGAATTGCTGCTTTCGGCTCTGACTTTTCTGGCTCGACCTGGCTCGCCTGCTCGTGACTGGCTTGAGGCCTCTGGGTCTGACGTTCCTGGAGATGGCAAGCGTGCTGCCCTAGAGGTGGTACGCGTGCTCCAGGAACGCTCAGAGCCCTTTGACTCTTTTGAGTCGCTGCTGGCGGTTCGCATCCCCAGCAGCGGAGATCCTGACCGTGGCATCCGTGAGTTCAATGGCCTGTTGCGGGACGTTCAGCGTTCCCACAACTTGCCAGAGGACGCGGTGAAGCGGCAGTTTCTCAAGGCTCTCGGCAATTCGGCTTTGTACCGTGATTTGGCTAACTCTCTGGCTCGAGCTGACCAGCGGCAGGGCGTGTCTCTTTTGACTATTCAGGCTCGTGTGCGGGAGCAGTTCCGCCACGGCCTGAAAGTCTCTGGCACCCCTATTTCTGCTCTGTCATTCGGCGATGGCGCGTCTGACCTAGCTGCGGCGTTGTCCAGTCTGCAGAAGCAGCTGGAGCGCATGCAGCAGGACATTCGTGACCTAAAGCGGCAGAAGCGGGAAGGGGCGCCGCCTGCGGGCAAGCACCTTACTGTACCCGCTCTGCTGCTAAGCATCATCGTGCTGGTGTTAAGCCACTTGGCACCGCTCCTCCTGTCTCATTTGACAAGAAGAGCGGTGCCTTCGTGCCCCACTGCAGAAATGCGGAGTGTGCACAAAGTGGTTTGAAGCACTGGCATGCTGAATGCCCCAACGGCGGTCCTCACTCTGCCCACTATTGTGGTGCAGTTGAGGACTATGAGACTGACTGCCTGGCTGTTCGTTTCCAGCGGTTCTATGACGCTGGGGATGAGCATGCCTTCGAGTCGCTCTGCACGATGGAGGGTCGCCCAGAGGTGTGTGAGCTGTCGGCATATTCTTTTGTGACGGCTGAGCCCACATCTCTGCGGCACTTTCAGGATGCGGCGGCTTCCGCTCAGGATGCGGCAGCTGACGAGGACGGCATGGCTCAGTTTGGTCTGGCCACATTCCACTCGGGTGCACGGGGCTCGATTCCGCCACCGCCTGCGGTTCGGCATCCCTCTGCACTCGTGGCTGGTGGTGTGCCTGCGGCTCATGACCCGCCAGTGGTTATCCCTGGCTCTCTCGGCTTGCCTGGCTCTGTCCCGTCACTCCAGCTTGGCGACTCTGCACCGGCTCCGCTGTTTGCTGGCATGAGGATTGAGACTTCTGACATTGGCTCTGAAGTCTCTGACAATGACCAAGGCTCTGACAATGACTCTGACGGCGGGCGGCAAGTGGCTTTTGGCTCCTTCGGCACTCTTGAGCATGACTCTGACGGGGGAGCATTGCCAGCGGCCGGTGGCAGTCTGACTCCGGTGTACCGTCCGCGGACTCCGCCGAGCTTTCTCCGATGTGCATTAATGACCTCTGTGCTTTGTTGCTCCTTGCTGGCCAGCGCTACGGCATCTCTGGTTACCGTGGGCGGTGGTGACAGGGGCCTGGTTGAGCCCGGAGCCACCGTCCGTCGGTTTACTTGGAGATTTCTCTGCTTCGATTCCACCACTTGGTGCTGCAGGCATCCGTGATTGGCCGCCAGATGATGGAGTTCTTCTGTCTTCTTTCTCAATGCTCACACCGCCGTGGGATTCTGCTTTTTTTATTCTTCGGTGGTGTTGGAAGGCTTACATTCTTCTGTCACTTTACTTTCTGCTACGGATCCACCTTGCCCGCTTGGGTCTGGTGGTGCTCAATCTACGACAGACAGCTTGCAATTCACTTCGGGAATCTTCTGTGCTTGTATCCCAACCGCTGAACTCAGCTCTGCTGACCAGCTTCAAAGTGGCTGAGTTTCTTATCAATTATCCTGGCAGCTTGATTAGCTTTAGCCCAGTAGTGGGATGACCGGGTCAAGACCCCGGCACCCAGCTAGAAGTGATCGGTTTCCACCGAAGTGAATGTTAGGTGTTTGTTTATTATCTCGTGGCTGTATATCTGTACCTGCTTTGCTAGGTAGTCACACCCACGGGTGGTGTGCTGGACTTCGGGTTTAGGCTTAGTTATTATGGGCTCTGACTAGCCCCTAGCCTGACCCTGCTTCCGTATCGTGTCCGTGACATCCTAGCACTGTACTGTACAGTAGTACAGTACAGTAGTACAGTCTTGTTTCACTGTCTGGGTTTCCGAGAGCATAAAGCCTCGGCCAGACACTGTTTATGTGATTATCAGTTTGATTCTCAGCGAGCTTAGCCGGACAGCGGATCTGTCTTTCTCGCAGGTACTTTTTGATTTAGTACACTATACTTATGTGGCGAAGGACGAGAACACAAGTGTGTGCAGCAGACCGACTTGATATATATCGTATATAGACTTTGTATACGCAGCGACAGAGCTCGCACATACATATACTTCGAATATCGTCACGCATACGACAGCATTCGCTGCAAATATCGTCAGCGAACGGCGGAGTGTGCAACAATTCCATCAGCGCGATCATCAGCGCGATTCGCAGTTACAGCATATCGCCAGTGAATAAATTACGACAAGGTGTGCGCACGTACGAATGAATCGTACATACATGCTGTCAAATATCGCAGCTTGGTACGGTATGCGAGCATCAAGCGCGCGAACGAAAAATGATCGTCAGTAAATATGATTCGCATCAACTGTGACAGGGACGCACAATTTCGTTATCAGCGCATTCGCAATCATACTGTGCGACAAATACCGGCGACAGCGACATACGCATTCATACTGTGCGACAAAAATGAGCGACAACGATGTTCGCAAATGTTCTGCACTAATCGTTCAGTGCGATGCGCACATGCGATGATTTTAGCTCGATCAGTGTGACGTTGCGGGGGTCTCCGATATGGACATGTATGTAATGTATCCAAGACTATAAGTGATGCCACAATGGTAAATAGTAATAATGGATACGTAAGGAAATAATTGAAAGTGTTCAGGGCTACCAAGAGCACATTGGATGCCGGTGACAAGATGATACATGATTTATTTAGGCAAAATGTTGAAAATCTGACTGTTGCAGCCGAGTTTGGGTATTAGAGTTTGACTAGTTATAAACTTTCACTGCATGCCGGATATGGCTAGGGGTGTTGGATGACATATAAATAACCCCCAAAAAGTGCTCACTCAATTAGTGAGGGCTGTTTTTTTTTAATATGCCGATTTTTTATAAGGAAATTAACTCCCTATAGATAGGCACTTGCTATTTACTTTTTCAAGTGAAAGTTTTTAAATTGTAATTTCGGGGCTCCTTATTGTGAACAAATATTTGCAGTTTTCTGCTGGATTTCCGAAGTGTTTTGTAAGAAAAATAGTCAATAAACTTGAATCTAGACATTTCTCAATTTTTTAGGCAATCTATAGATGACTAGACCTTCAAGTTCATCACTCACACCTACCCCAAATTCCCATTCCCAATTAATACATTTTTGGCCCAAAAAAAAAAAACCCCTATTTACCGCGGCACCCTACCCTTAATATAAAACTAAATGTATAAGCGTCGCATAGACCGACGATTGTCGGACGTGTCCACGTGTGCACAAAATCTAATTGTTTATAATATAAATCCGAAATTATAACATCGGTTAATATTCAACATAAATTTATATATGAAGAAATGCAATAGCATCGCATAGACATACGAGAGTCACACAAGTGCATACGTTTATATTGAAATTACGATAAAGGAGAAACGTTATTATAATTTATAAGTCGCGTGCCACATCTGATATAAACCTGAATTCTCGACTGTCTCATATTTTATTTAACAAAACTGTATAAATTATATATTCTGTTAAAACGTTTTTCGACAAACCTGTATACATTTATATAAAACTAAATGCATATACGTGGCATAGACCGACGATTGTCGGACGTGTGCACAGAATCTAAATGTTTATAATATAAATCTGAAATTATAGCATCCGTCAATATTCAACATAAATTTATATATATACAACGGTTATATATATATATTTATAGAAATGCACTAGCATCGCATAGACACACGGGAGTCACACGAGGTGCCGCTTTGATTTATATTAAAATTAAAATATCATAAAATTTATTAATAAATTTATTAATAAAATCATTTAAAATTGTATAATTAATTTTGATTTTATGTGTCACAGTTTCCCCAAAAATATAAATCGAACTACAGTCGCAGTCGCTAGTGTCGCGTGTCGTATGTGGCGCTTTTCCACATAGGTGACACCATCACCACCTGGTAGACAATTCTGATGTGTAATTGAGAAAAGCGATTCCAATGACACCCTTGTCATAATTACAAATCAGATAGCCAAAGTTAGTCATAGTTAACCAATGATAGCCAAACGATAGAGTACTAGGCGCTGTCGATCACAAATATGCGATCTCCACTAGGCGTCGATCTTTTTGGACAGCACAATTAATTACCATGCGATGTTAACATGGATATCGCCATTACATCATATGACCGCAGGATCATGTGCGCGACAGTGCTTTGCTTTTTGCTTCCCAGCAAGCCATGCCATAACGCGTGGGTGGCGTCGTGGTACATACACGCGACTGTTGTGGCACTGTCATCGTTAGCGTCTGGCGATCGTGGGATGGAACATTCGACTGTATCGCCCGTTGGGATTCGAGCTTTGCTGCTGCTGCTGCTGCTGATTAAGGTAAGGTAAGGTAAGGTAAGGTACTAGGCCCGGTCGATCTTAAATTAAGATCTCCACTAGGCGCATCTGACGGTCGATGGGATTATTTATCTTGCCGACGTGGCGCACTCGAGAGATCCGAACATGGACATCGAGTCTGCCATTCCATTAATGATTTGGCATTTCTCGATCCTCGCGTCTGCTATGCGATGTAAAAGCGAATCTATCCGATTTCCGAACATCCCGTCGGCCATGCGATGTTTAAATCATTTTCGCCATTACACTATCCGCTGACCGTATGATCATGTGCGCGACAGTGCTTTGCTTTTTGCTTCCCAGCATGCCATGCCATAACGCGTGGGTGGCGTCGCGATAAATGTACGCGACTGCAATGGCACTGTCATCGTTGGCGTCTGGCGATCGTGAGATCGAAATTCGACTGCGTCGCCCGTTGGGATTCGAGCTTTGCTGCTGCTGCTGCTGCTGATTGACTAAGGTAAGGTAAGGTAAGGTAAGGTAAGGTAATTTACTTGATGCCAAGACGATAAAGGTCAGAGGTCTAGGCGGATCGATCTCAAAAAAAGATCTCCACCCGCTAGGCCATCTGACCGTAGGATCATGTGCGCGACAATGCTTCGCTTTTTGCTTCCCAACATGCCATGCCATAACGCGAGGGTAGCGTCGCGATAAATGTACGCGACTGCAGTGGCACTGTCATCGTTAGCGTCTGGCGATCGTGAGATCGGAAGTTCGTCTGTGTCGCCCGTTGGGATTCGCGCTTTGCTGTTGCTGATGCTGCTGCTGCTGATTAAGTACTAGGCGCCGTCGATCACAAATATGCGATCTCCACTAGGCGTCGATCTTTTTGGACAGCGCGATTAATTACCATGCGATGTTAACATGGATATCGCCATTACATCATATGACCGCAGGATCATGTGCGCGACATTGCTTTGCTTTTTGCTTCCCAGCATGCCATGCCATAACGCGTGGGTGGCGTCGTGGTACATACACGCGACTGTTGTGGCACTGTCATCGTTAGCGTCTGGTGATCGTGAGATGGAACATTCGACTGTATCGCCCGTTGGGATTCGAGCTTTGCTGCTGCTGCTGCTGCTGCTGCTGCTGCTGATTGACTAAGGTAAGGTAAGTAAGGTAATTCACTTGATGCCAAGACGATAAAGGTCAGAGGTCTAGGCGCTGTCGATCACAAATATGCGATCTCCACTAGGCGTCGATCTCTTTGGACAGCACGATTAATTACCATGCGATGTTAACATGGATATCGCCATTACATCATATGACCGCAGGGTCATGTGCGCGACAGTGCTTTGCTTTTTGCTTCCCAGCATGCCATGCCATAACGCGTTGGTGGCGTCGTGGTACATACACGCGACTGTTGTGGCACTGTCATCGTTGGCGTCTGGCGATCGTGAGATCGAAAATTCGACTGCGTCGCCCGTTGGGATTCGAGCTTTGCTGCTGCTGCTGCTGCTGCTGATGATTGACTAAGGTACTAGGCGCTGTCGATCACAAGTATGCGATCTCCACTAGGCGTCGATCTTTTTGGACAGCACGATTAATCACCATGCGATGTTAACATGGATATCGCCATTACATCATATGACCGCAGGATCATGTGCGCGACAGTGCTTTGCTTTTTGCTTCCCAGCATGCCATGCTGGACTTTAGGTTCAGGGTTATTATTATGGGCTCTGATAGCCCCTAGCCTGACCTGTCTCTGATCGGAACCGTGACTCCGCTAGTAGCTAGGATGACAGTACAGTAGTACTGTACTGTCAGTCATTATTTCGTATTATCCGGGTTTCCGAGATGCATGATAAAAGCACTCGGCCGGACTGCTTATGGAGCTTAGCCAGTTCGTTTTCACCGAGCGGAACCCCTGTTCTCGCAGGTTATGCGCGTCACCACTTTCCCGGTAATTCTGATGGCACAGCGCCTAGCTGTTGCCATGATTGGCTAAGTTTTGACACAGAGATGGGGTGGGCGCCCCCTTAGGCGGTGGTTTTCTTTTCGCGGTATGGTCTCTTTTTGAAGTGGAGATCGGTTTTCGAGCATTTTTCGGCAGCAGTATCGTCGCTCGCTATGGCTTATTTTTACGTTTCACCTGGCCGGTGGAGAGGGCATTCCGCGTATTGTGGGTCGCAACCACTTTTAGCCAATCGGCTCACGACCTGTTTGATGTTGTTTTTATTGCTGAGACTTCTGCAGGAATTGGCCGCTGCATCTACTGATTTATCTACTGCCGCCACTCTAGCCCACGCTCCCCATCTCAACGTCATTTTGATGATGGATACACCACAAAGACCGCGTACACGCGCTAGGGCGCGTAAATTAGCAACTATTTTCGATGATGTTGGGGCATTAAACTCGGCTACCCCCACAACACCGCATTTGGCTACATCTGACGAGTCAGCTACGGCTGCGACACTCGTACAACGGTTACGCAAGGATTCCTTTGATGTACAGTGCGCAAAGACAGCGGCAACTAAGGTTTTAGGAGACAAGACGACGAAATTTCATGGCAATGAGTCGTCGGCTTCGGACATTTTTTCGCAGCTGATCTCCGAAATTCAGCAGCTTTTCACGCTGCAGTCACAGGCGTTTGCACCCCTGTTTGAGCTGACTGCTGCTGATGTCCCTGTTATGCCTGCTGCCAATGAGCTCCTGTACTCTGTGCTGTTACTGCTGACTGCGCCGGGGTCTCCTGCCCGTAATTGGGTGGAGGCTTCTGGAGCCGATGTTCCTGCTGATGGCAAACGTGCCACCCTCGAGGTGGTGCGTATGCTTGCTGATGATTCGACTCCGTTCGAGTCTTTTGCTGAGCTGCTTGAGGTCAGGATTTCGGATGAGCATGACCCTGACTCTGGCATTCGTCTTTTTAACAGCTGCCTTCGGGATGCACAGCGTCTGCAAACGCTGCCCGAAGACGTTGTTAAGAGACAATTCCTCTCTGCCCTGTCTGGGCAGGCTTACGCCACGCTGGTTGACTCGTTTGCTCGAGCTGACCAGCGTGCGGCTGTAAGTCTGCTCACCCTGCAGGCGCGCGTGCGCGAGCAGTACCGCTGCGGGCGGCTCTCGGGCAAGCGTACTGCAGGGCGTCCTCTGTCTGTAGCATCTTGCACCACTGACACTGGCCTGGCTTCGGCCATTGAAAGGCTCAGTGCTCAGTTGGTCAAGTTGCAGCGGGATGTGGATTCCCTTAAGAGGGGTGGCCCCAAGCCGCCTCCTGGGAAACACACTCCGCGCAACTTCCACCGACCTGGAGTGCAGCCGCTTGCTCATTCCGCCTCTTCGGAGGTGGCTTTTGACAAGCGGTCTGGCACCTTTGTCCCAACGTGCAGGCACGAAAAGTGCCGCGCCGTTGGATCAAAGCATTGGCTCAGTGAGTGTCCTCACAAGGACACTCACCCGTTGTCCATTTCGGCATCCTACTGCCAAGCCGTCGAGTCTTATGACTCCGACGTGCTTGCCCTTCGTTTTCAGCGGTACTATGACGCTGGAGATGAAGGGTCCATGGAGCACTTATGTGCTCTCGTGGGGCAACCTGAGATCTGTGAGTTGTCTGCACATTCCTTTGCTCCGGAGCCTACGGCTCTGCAGCAGTTCAAGGATGCTGCTGCCTCTGCTGAGTCTGCACCTGTTGAACATCTCTCTATTGGCCGTGTTGCATTTTCTGCGGTCAGCGGTCCGCTTGCTGGTGGTGTCGCTGAGCCGACCACTGGCAAGCAGTTGCTGCCGCGGGCCTCTGCACCTGTGCATGATGAGCCGGTTGACTTGCATGAAGTCAACCGTGCCACCTTTGTGCCGCCGTCTACCTCTCTGGCTCTCGGCCCAATGACTCCTGATGACGGTTCTTTCAAGACTTTTAACACTGTCCACCCTGACTGGCTTGACGTTGAGCCTGAGCCTGTTGAGGTGTATGATTCCGATGATGATGGGGAGGGCTCCAACTACCCTCCTGGTGTCTGCCTGACTGAAATTGAGGGGGGTGCACCGCCGGCGGCTGCAGCGTTTCGGCGGTTCGGAGTCCCCAGAGGCTCCAGGCCATTTGGCATTGGTGAATTTGCCCTCACTCTTTTTATGGTGGCTACGTTTCTGTTCAGTGCTACGGCGATGCCGACCCTCGTGGTCGGCGGTGGTGTCAGGGGCCTGGTTGAGCCCGGAGCCACTTACGGCTACGGTTCACTACAGTTCCATGATGCACTACTGGATTCTCCTTACCCGCCTATGGTTCCTGCTGGCTCGTCATTGCCGCCTCGGGATGTGCCGCGGTTCTTTTCTCAATCGACCTCGGCTACTTACCAGTCTGATGATTTTGCCACTCCACTCTGGGATCCGCCTGACCCGCTTGGGTCTGGTGGTGCTCTGGGATCGTCTGTTTCTGTCAGCTTCAATGTTCTTGCTCTCCCGCCTTGCCCACTTGGGTCTGGTGGTGTCAACATTTATGATGTCTCTTCTCAACTGACTTCGGATGCTTTTCTTGATTGGAATCCGTCAGCTGAACTCGGCTCTGCCGACCAGCTTTACAGTGGCTAGAGTCTGCTTATTTCAAATCCTGGAGGTGTGATTAGCCTTAGCCGCAGTGGTGGGTTGTGCCGGGACAAGTCCCCGGGCACCCAGCTAGAAGTATATCTGTTTCCAGTGAAGTAGTTGTTTGTTATCTGTTTAGTTTGCTCCGCTTGCCTAGCCCTATTAGCTACAGTCACAGCTCCGGGTGGTATGCTAGACTTTAGGTTCAGGGTTATTATTATGGGCTCTGATAGCCCCTAGCCTGACCTGTCTCTGATCGGAACCGTGACTCCGCTAGTAGCTAGGATGACAGTACAGTAGTACTGTACTGTCAGTCATTATTTCGTATTATCCGGGTTTCCGAGATGCATGATAAAAGCACTCGGCCGGACTGCTTATGGAGCTTAGCCAGTTCGTTTTCACCGAGCGGAACACCTGTTCTCGCAGGTTATGCGCGTCACCACTTTCCCGGTAATTCTGATGGCACAGCGCCTAGCTGTTGCCATGATTGGCTAAGTTTTGACACAGAGATGGGGTGGGCGCCCCCTTAGGCGGTGGTTTTCTTTTCGCGGTATGGCTTCTTTTTGAAGTGGAGATCAGTTTTCGAGCATTTTTCGGCAGCAGTATCGTCGCTCGCTATGGCTTATTTTTACGTTTCACCTGGCCGGTGGAGAGGGCATTCCGCGTATTGTGGGTCGCAACCACTTTTAGCCAATCGGCTCACGACCTGTTTGATGTTGTTTTTATTGCTGAGACTTCTGCAGGAATCGGCCGCTGCATCTACTAGATTACCTACTGCCGCAACTCTAGCCCACGCTCCCCATCTCGACGTCATTTTGATAATGGATACGCCACAAAGACCACGTACACGCGCTAGGGCGCGTAAATTAGCAACTATTTTCGATGATGTTGGGGCGTTAAACTCGGCTACCCCCACAACACCGCATTTGGCTACATCTGACGAGTCGGCTACGGCTGCGACACTCGTGCAACGGTTACGCAAGGATTCCTTTGATCTGCAGTGCGCAAAGACAGCAGCAACTAAGGTTTTGGGAGGCAAGACGACAAAATTTCATGGCAATGAGTCGTCGGCTTCGGACATTTTTTCACAGCTGATCTCCGAAATTCAGCAGCTCTTCACGCTGCAGTCACAGGCATTTGCACCCCTGTTTGAGCTGACTGCTGCTGATGTCCCTGTCATGCCTGCTGCCAATGAGCTCCTGTACTCTGTGCTGTTGCTGCTGACTGCGCCAGGGTCTCCTGCCCGTAATTGGGTGGAGGCTTCTGGAGCCGATGTTCCTGCTGATGGCAAACGTGCCACCCTCGAGGTGGTGCGTATGCTTGCTGATGATTCGACTCCATTCGAGTCTTTTGCTGAGCTGCTTGAGGTGGGAATCTCGGATGAGCATGACCCTGACTCTGGCATTCGTCTTTTTAACAGTTGTCTTCGGGATGCACAGCGTCTGCAGACGCTGCCCGAAGACGCTGTTAAGAGACAATTCCTCTCTGCTCTGTCTGGGCCGGCTTACGCCACGCTGGTTGACTCGTTTGCTCGAGCTGACCAGCGTGCGGCTGTAAGTCTGCTCACCCTGCAGGCACGCGTGCGCGAGCAGTACCGCTGCGGGCGGCTCTCGGGCAAGCGCACTGCAGGGCGCCCCATGTCTGTAGCATCTTGCACCACTGACACTGGCCTGGCTTCGGCCATTGATCGGCTCAGTGCTCAGTTGGTCAAGTTGCAGTGGGATGTGGATTCCCTTAAGAGGGGTGGCCCCAAGCCGCCTCCTGGGAAACACACTCCGCGCAACTTCCACCGACCTGGGGTGCAGCCGCTTGCTCATTCCGCCTCTTCGGAGGTGGCTTTTGACAAGCGGTCTGGCACCTTTGTCCCAACGTGCAGGCACGAAAAGTGCCGCGCCGTTGGGTCAATGCATTGGCTCAGTGAGTGTCCTCACAAGGACACTCACCCGTTGTCCATTTCGGCATCCTACTGCCAAGCCGTCGAGTCTTATGACTCCGACGTGCTTGCCCTTCGTTTTCAGCGGTACTATGACGCTGGAGATGATGGGTCCATGGAGCACTTATGTGCTCTCGTGGGGCAACCTGAGATCTGTGAGCTGTCTGCACATTGCTTTGCTCCAGAGCCTACGGCTCTGCAGCAGTTCAAGGATGCTGCTGCCTCTGCTGAGTCTGCACCTGTTGAGCATCTCTCTATTGGCCGTGTTGCATTTTCTGCGGTCAGCGGTCCGCTTGCTGGTGGTGTCGCTGAGCCGACCACTGGCAAGCAGCTGCTGCCGCGGGCCTCTGCACTTGTGCATGATGAGCCGGTTGACTTGCATGAAGTCAACCGTGCCACCTTTGTGCCGCCGTCTGCCTCTCTGGCTCTCGGCCCAATGAAGCAATGACTCCTGCTGACAATTCTTTCAAGACTTTTAACGCTATCCACCCTGACTGGCTTGACGTTGAGCCTGAGCCTGTTGAGGTGTGTGATTCCGATGATGATGGGGAGGGCTCCAACTACCCTCCTGGTGTCTGCCTGACTGAAATTGAGGGGGGTGCACCGCCGGCGGCTGCAGCATTTCGGCGGTTCGGCGAGTCCCCAGAGGCTCCAGGCCATTTGGCATTGGTGAATTTGCCCTCACTCTTTTTATGGTGGCTACGTTTCTGTTCAGTGCTACGGCGATGCCGACCCTCGTGGTCGGCGGTGGTGTCAGGGGCCTGGTTGAGCCCGGAGCCACTTACGGCTACGGTTCACTTCGGTCCCATGAAGCACTGCTGGATTCTTTTGACCCACCTATGGTTCCTGCTGGCTCGTCATTGCCGCCTCGGGATGTGCCGCGGTTCTTTTCTCAATCGACCTCGGCTACTTACCAGTCTGATGATTTTGCCACTCCACTCTGGGATCCGCCTGACCCGCTTGGGTCTGGTGGTGCTCTGGGATCGTCTGTTTCTGTCAGCTTCAATGTTCTTGCTCTCCCGCCTTGCCCACTTGGGTCTGGTGGTGTCAACATTTATGATGTCTCTTCTCAACTGACTTCGGATGCTTTTCTTGATTGGAATCCGTCAGCTGAACTCGGCTCTGCCGACCAGCTTTACAGTGGCTAGAGTCTGCTTATTTCAAATCCTGGAGGTGTGATTAGCCTTAGCCGCAGTGGTGGGTTGTGCCGGGACAAGTCCCCGGGCACCCAGCTAAAAGTATATCTGTTTCCAGTGAAGTAGCTGTTTGTTATCTGTTTAGTTTGCTCCGCTTGCCTAGCCCTATTAGCTACAGTCACAGCTCCGGGTGGTGTGCTGGACTTTAGGTTCAGGGTTATTATTATGGGCTCTGATAGCCCCTAGCCTGACCTGTCTCTGATCGGAACCGTGACTCCGCTAGTAGCTAGGATGACAGTACAGTAGTACCGTACTGTCAGTCATTATTTCGTATTATCCGGGTTTCCGAGATGCATGATAAAAGCACTCGGCCGGACTGTTTATGGAGCTTAGCCTGTTCATTTTCACCGAGCGGAACCCCTGTTCTCTCATGCCATGCCATAACGCGTGGGTGGCGTCGTGGTACATACACGCGACTGTTGTGGCACTGTCATCGTTAGCGTCTGGCGATCGTGAGATGGAACATTCGACTGTATCGCCCGTTGGGATTCGAGCTTTGCTGCTGCTGATTGACTAAGGTAAGGTAAGGTGAGTAAGTAAGTTAAGTAAGTAAGTAAGTAAGTAAGTAAGGTAATTTACTTCATGCCAAGACGATAAAGATCAGAGGTCTAGGCCCGGTCGATCTTAAATTAAGATCTCCACTAGGCGCATCTGACGGTCGATGGGATTATTTATCTTGCCGACGTGGCGCACTCGAGAGATCCGAACATGGACATCGAGTCTGCCATTCGATTAATGATTTGACATTTCTCGATCCTCGCGTCTGCTATGCGATGTAAAAGCGAATCTATCTGATTTCCGAACATCGCGTCGGCCATGCGATGTTTAAATCACTTTCGCCATTACACTATCTGACCGTAGGATCATGTGCGCGACAGTGCGTTGCTTTTTGCTTCCCAGCATACCATGCCATAACGCGTGGGTGGCGTCGTGGTACATACACGCGACTGCAATGGCACTGTCATCGTTAGCGTCTGGCGATCGTGAGATGGAACATTCGACTGTATCGCCCGTTGGGATTCGAGCTTTGCTGCTGCTGCTGATTGACTAAGGTAAGGAAAGGTAAGGTAAGTAAGGTAATTCACTTGATGCCAAGACGATAAAGGTCAGAGGTAGGTAAGGTAAGGTAAGTAAGTAAGTAAGTAAGGTATAAGTAAGGTAATTCACTTCATGCCAAGACGATAAAGATCAGAGGTAGTAATTTACTTGATGCCAAGACGATAAAGGTCAGAGGTCTCTCGCAAGCCAGGGGGTTAGCAGGTTACGAGCTTCGGCCGCTGCGCGGCCGATCGCGCGATTCTCGACAGAAAGCAATGGAAAGCAGCTTTAAAATATATAATATGTGGGAATTTATATGAAAATTAAATCAATAAAACTGTGCACCCTGATGAGACACCCTGATGCGACCTTTCATCTTCATAAGCTTAACGTTAAGGGTGGTTGAGGTTAGCGCTGGCGCTGGCGATGGCGGTTGGGGGTTGGGATTTTTTTCATAATTTTCGTTTTTAGAATTTTATGTAGGGCTCTAATGGTCCGGAGGTTATTGTGTCACTACGACTACTCTCGCAAGCCAGGGGTTAGCAGGTTACGAGCTTCGGCCGCTGCGCGGCCGATCGCGCGATTCTCGACAGAAAGCAATGGAAAGCATGGGAATTTATATGAAAATTAAATCAATAAAACTGTGCACCCTGATGAGACCCTTCATAAGCTTAACGTTAAGAGTGGTTGAGGTTAGCGCTGGCGCTGGCGATGGCGGTTGGGGGTTGGGAGCCTTCGCCTTGGGAGTTGGGACCATTTTGCAAATAAAATCTACAATTTTATAAAAACGAATTTGTCTACACGTGGATAGTTGTCACCTATCAGAATACAATATCAGAATTTTCCCAAATCACCTGCAGACATTTAGGTGTTAGGACGCCATGTCATTCGATTGCCCGCCATCGCCAGCACTCAATACTCAGCCCCGCCCGCGCCCTGTCAACCAAATTCGATCGAATTACATTTTTTTATGAAATCAGAACGAAAAAGAAAAAAAAATGAAATCAGAAATGTATGGTCCGCTGTCTCCACTAAAGCAGCCGTCACTATAGGACTTATTAGGCCACATAAATACGTCGGAACCTTCCAGCCTTAAAATTAGCAATTTTTGACCGCGTTCAGATGGATTCGGCAGGGGCATTATACCCTAAAACGATACTCTTATTACAAAAAGGGACAGGGTACGGGCGCTGGGAACTTCACTAAGTCACATGCTGACTGCATATCACGACTGCGTCTATCGCGTGAGAGACAACGACACAGTGACCGCAATGAACGTCGCCGGCAGCAGACGGTGAACACATCGACATCGCGGACACCATTGCCACTGCCGTTGCGTGACTACTTACTCGTTCTTCGTTGACCCATCCCAATCCGCAATTGCATCGCAAAATTCTTCCCGACAGCTACGCAATTTCATCAACGTTCCTCCGCCTCATGGGGCGAACGGTGTTGTGACTGTTGTGAGCTCTTCCCGTTTGTGCGGGATACTCACATTTATTCCATGGCATATTTCATATGAAATATACACGCATAAGCACGAAGGCATCGGCCACGCATCTTTGAAACTAACGAGTTTCAAAGATGCGTTTTTTGTCATTTGGGTGCGCATACCCAAATAACAAATCAGCGCCGAGCGCTTCCCGTTGGCGTGGGGTATCCAACGCTTGAATGTTGAATATTCATTATAATATGAGTTAGCATGCGAGATTGCAAAGGCATCGGGACAGAATCTACGAAACTGTCCTATCCCTTTGCCTTTGGGTTTGGGTTCGAACGTACCCCAAACCCAAAGATACCAAACAACCGAGGGCTTCCCTAGAGCACGAAACTTGGCATAAATACTGCCAAGATACATATCTTTAAGTTACCTGAAGCTCAAGGCTTCAAGTTACTTGTGCGCGAAACGCGCAACTTATTTCTAAGGCGGATGTTGTTGGATATACCCCTAGGACTCGGGATATATTCACTCAGTGATAAGTTTTCTCAGAATGAATTAAAGCTGATAAGTTAACCCGATATAACGGGCATAAACAGTTAGGGTTCGGGTTCGGGTGACAGTCATACACACTACTATATGAAGAGTCACAAAGCACGCGGTGTGACTGTTCCAGCACACCACCTAGTGTGGTGACTGGCTAGCCGAAGGTGAAACCTGTGAACAAACACCATCTACAACGGTGGAAATTGGGCTCTAAGGGAAGGCCTGTCCTTTCTGGCAGGGCGGTTCCGAGTTAAGAGTTGTAAATCTGAAACCGGTCCGTGATCGGACCCCTCTGCACATACAGCTACGGTCAATCTCACTGTGCAGGAGCGGCATGATTAACTTGCTAGCCACTAGTTGGCGGTGGCACTGCTGTGCCAGTCCGCATCACAGCCATGGTGCCGTGAATTGAAGTTGTCGATGCCGTGTTTGAATCATTCGTAGAGCCAGAAAAGGAATCTGAAGTTTGTCGATCGTCGCGCACAGCCGCATGGTCTCCAGAGCTCTGCTCCTCGTCATCGGACGAGTACGGCGGTGGCGGGTAAGGTGGTGATTGTGGAACATAATCAGGGTCGGGATCATACAGCCATGGCGGCCGCGGGACATCGCGGAGAGTGTGGAACCCCTGCCGCAGCTCCCGATACCGCGTCTGCCGATACGGCGGAATAGCAGCTGGCGCCGCAAAAATGAATGCAGGCTCGTCGTTGGTCGTCTCTACAGCACCACCGACCTCCAGACCGGTGTGGTCCGGTGCACATGCCTCGCCAGGGGCGGCAGCCGTGAGTGGCGCCGCGGTGGCGCATACACAAAAGAACGCACAAAGCATTACCGCAATCGCCGAAGAGCGGGCAAACCCCCAAGGCGGTGCACCGCATCCCGGACGAGATGCTGTAGGGCGCGGGACCGCATCCTCACCGTCAATAGAGTCACACCCAGTTGCAGAGTCGTCCACGTCGCCGTCGCAAGAGGCGGTCTCCGACTCGGCGTGCATGTACCGCATCGCGAAGTCCTTGCCCTCAGCCGTGATCGAGAGTCCCCCCATCCGTGCGATCTTGTCCGCAAAGCAGAGGTCGGGCTCGTGCGCGTGCATGGGGTCCACCGGCATCATGTCACCGGTGTCGGACGCCTCCGACTCGCCCGGGTAAACATGCTCGATTGCCGCCGGCGGTGGAGCCGGCGGTGGGTCCTCCCGGACATGCGTGCAAGCGGCAGCCGAGATCCCGCTCTCGACACCACCGACCGTGAAGCCGCCCATGTGGGTGGCGGGCTGGCAGTAGGGCAGGAATTCCTGCAACGCACCGTCTTCCCGCTCCGGCTCGATCCCGAAGGAATACGCCGAAACGCCGTCGAGCATCTCCGGCTTGCCCCCCGCCAGAAGGCAAAGCGCATCGAACCGCGCGCCGTCGTGCTCGTCCATGGCGGCCTGAAACTGCTCCGCCAGCAAGTCGTTCTCGACGTCACCGAGGGAGAAGCTGTGGAAGCTTCCCCCAGCTCCATGCTTGCCGCCGTTCGGGCAGTCACGGTGCCAGTGCCGCGACTCTTCTTTCTTGCACGTCGAGTTATGGCAGAACGGGATGAAGTCACCGCTCCCTTTGTGGAAAGCAACGCGCTTCCTCACCTGCGACTGCGGCCAGTTCCCCCCCGTCGGGAGGTCACCTGCTGCAAAACGAACACCGGAGCCGCCTCCCCCGTTGCCGATCTTGTTCTTGTCCGCCCGCGGGGTAAAACCCCGCCCGTTGACCTTGTCCGTGAGGACCTTCAGCTGCCGCTTCACGTCGAGGATGATGGCCGTGAGGTCGGACAGCTGCGAGGTGTCGCCGTCAGTGGCCACGGCTGCCGCGGACAGGGTGAACGAGGCAGTGTGCGTACCGGCTGCAACGTGTCGGGCGTAGCACTCGAGGACCCATTGCTGAATGGTGAGGAGGTCCACGGCCGCCCGCTGCTGGTGTGTGAAGAGCCGTGACACCACCGGCGCGTAGAATCCCGGGTCCAGCGCCGCGAGGAACAGCTCCTTCACCTCGTCATCGTCGAGAGTGTTGCGCCTCTCGGCGGACCGTAAGGCCGCGTTGAAGTCCGTGATGGACTCGGACGGGTCGGTGTGGGCCTTAAAGCGGACGCCAAGGAGGTCCGATGTCCCCTAAAAGGGTTCACCGGAGTCCCGCAGACGCCGTGCGAGCTCCAGCAGGGCTCGCTTGCCGTCCGGAGGGTGCAAGGCCGCAGACGCCTCGAGCCAGTCACCCGCTGGAGAGGCGGGAGACACAATGAGCTCGAGAGTTGAGAAGAGGAGCTTGTTGGCCTCGGGCCGCACGGCCAACGTGGGGTCCTCCAAGTCGAACATAGGGGCAAACAGCGCGTCCTCGGCCTCGAATGCCTCCTGGATAGCAGGCACCAGCTTGGAGAGGAGCACCTGAGCGTTCGACTCCGTACCCGTAAATCGGTCATGCTTGTCGGGAAAGCATTTCCGGATGACGTGCTTCGCCACGCTCTCGTCGAAGCGCTCACGCGTGAGTGAGCGAACACCCGCCAAGAATATGGCTTGGGCGGAGTTCGCAACCAGAACACCAGCAGGCGCCGGCGTAGCCGGCGTGACGGAATTACGTGCGGCAGCGGAGTCGAAAATTGTAGCTAAAGAGCGTCGGCGAGACGCCATACTTGAGGTCAATCTAGTCGCAACCATGATGTAGAAGACTATAGAGACGAAGTGAGGGTAAATGTGGCGAGGTGCGGAAGGAGCGGCGGCCAAAAGTCGTAAGGCGGTTGTCGAGGAAAAGAAGGAAAGCTGCGGCGTAAAAGATTCCCCAAACGTGCATGTGGATCTAACAACGCGGCCAAGGAACTTGGTGTCGGATCCGACCAAAATTCCAACGTCTACCAACGCGCTACGGGAAAATCAAGCAGCCACGAGCCCGAGCTCTCCGTAAGTCCAATCAACCAGCCGCGTAACTAGGCCATACCGCTTCGCCGCGCCTCTAGAGGAGCCCCTCACTCCATCTCTAGCGTCGGTGTTTAGCCTGACATGGCCAAACTACGCAGTGTCTAAATAAAGAGTGCGTGGGGCCAAACCTGTTGGATATACCCCTAGGACTCGGGATATATTCACTCAGTGATAAGTTTTCTCATAATGAATTAAAGCTGATAAGTTAACCCGATATAACGGGCATAAACGGTTAGGGTTCGGGTTCGGGTGACAGTCATACACACTACTATAGGAAGAGTCACAAAGCAAGCGGTGTGACCGTTCCAGCAGATGTTTTGGGTTTGGGTTTGGGTTCGAACCCAAACCCAAAGATGCCAAACAGCCGAGGGCTTCCCGTATGTCCTAGAGCACGAAACTTGGCATAAATACTGCCAAGATACATATCTTTAAGTTACCACAAGCTCAAGGCTTCAAGTTACTTGTGCGCGAAACGCGCAACTTATTTCTAAGCGGCAGATGTTTTGGGTTTGGGTTTGGGTTCGAACCCAAACCCAGAGATGCCAAACAGCCGAGGGCTTCCCGTGCGTCCTAGAGCACGAAACTTGGCACACATACTGCCAAGAGATGTATCTTTAAGTTACCTGAAGCTCAAGGCTTCAAGTTACTTGTGCGCGAAGCGCGCAATTTATTTCTAAGGCAGATGTGCTGTCACAGCAGTCACAACACCGTTCGCCCCATGAGGCGGAGGAACGTTGATGAAATTGCGTAGCTGTCGGGAAGAATTTTGCGATGCAATTGCGGATTGGGATGGGTCAACGAAGAACGAGTAAGTAGTCACGCAACGGCAGCGGCAATGGTGTCCGCGATGTCGATGTGTTCACCGTCTGCTGCCGGCGACGTTCATTGCGGTCACTGTGTCGCCGCTGTCTCTCACGCGATAGACGCAGTCGTGATATGCAGTCAGCATGTGACTTAGTGAAGTTCCCAGCGCCCGTACTCTGTCCCTTACAAAAAATAGTCAACTCACATCGATCCATTAAAATGGACGATCCAGAGCAGTTGAGGCTTAATCTTCGTTCATTCTGAGAAATGATCGTAAATGAAAGGCAGGATCCTGTATCGAATGATGAATCGAATTCTCGCGCGTGGGAAATGATTGGAGGATGTGTGATGGGCATTCCGATTCAGTTCAGAGCGCAGTGCGAAGCCCTCTGATTGGTTCTAACGGAAATTGCTAAGGCTCCTAGAGAAATTATTTTTTTCCAAAACTGAGTTGACCATCGGATTCCCCGTGATCCGCGCTACGATTCTATTTGCACAAACTTTTTAAATGGACCGTTGAAACGTCATATGACGTCATATGCCGTGATAATGCCCATTTATAAAAGGGTTTATAAAAGTTTGTGCAAATAGAATCGTAGCGCGGATCACGGGGAATCCGATGGTGAACTTAGTTTTGGAAAAAAATAATTTCTCCAGGAGCCTTAGCAATTTCCGTTAGGCCAATCATAATTATGGTCCGCTGTCTCCACTAGAGCAGCCGCGAGCCTCCTTAACACTGTATCGCGCGGAGATTCCCCCGCGCAGTGAGAGGATTTTCGCCGAGCGAGTTCAGAGAATAGTGAAAACCTGGCGTTTGATTGGACTACAGTCAAATAAAGCATTATCAAATGGCACGCGGGTGACGCCGATCAGCTGACGTCGCTCTTGTTCTAGTTCTTGTTGTTTTTTTTTAGTTTCAAGTTTGGTTTTAGAGTGAGAGATCGGTTTAGCTAACCTCGCGGATCAGGAAATTAAGGTTTATGTTTCTTGCGCAATGAGAATGTATCAAAGCCGTGCATACTTATGTTTCGCAATATTACTTCGAACACTAATTTCGATTTTGGACGTTGAAGCGGGGGAAACTTTCGCATACACAACGAGTGATATTCAGCCCATCGAAGACGCTGTGCAGACTGTATCTTGGATTGATACTCATTTTTATGCGAAGTATGTAAATGCAACGGGATTTCCAGTGGTCGCAAGTCAGAATGTGTCAGATGACGCTATTCTTCTTGCCGCCCAAATAACGTCAAAGATGTTTGAGATTCGAAGAGATTTAGCAGATTTTCTGCAGAACAGAACTTTCATGGTCGCTGTAGTCGCAGGACAGGCAGAAGATTTACCAAATCTGCCTTTCCGGGAAGACTTGCGTGATTTGCCCGAGTACAGGACTCAGGAAGAGCGTGACATGCTTGCATGGAGTGCCAATCCTCATCAGCGCGGCCTTGTTGGGTATGACGGCACGCACGTAATTACTGTTCCTGAAGAAAATTTGCTCTGCTTCGAGAATGACATACACAAGGGTTCCCAGCTTATAGTCAATAATGTGGCGGGAACTATGATGGAGCAGCCAATGAAGGACCTTTATCCAGACTACAGGTATGGGTACGCTGAGCTGGAGTACGAGGTTCGATTGGCATACGACGACGCTTGCCGGCCTCCGAAGAAACTTTTCACTGGGACCAACGCGTGCAACTTTTCGTATAATGTTCCAAACGAGTACTTCGGTCACATATCCATGGCCTATTGGAACGTGAAGGCCGAGACTTCCGCAGAAGCGCAAGCGCGGCTGCGGTGCGACTGCTGGGCAGACTTTACAAATATCGAATGCAACGATGGGCAGAATAATTGTGTCAACACGAGAGAAGAATTGATGCAGCACGATCCTAAGGGTTTTGCCATAATGGAGAAAATATACGCGAACGACGACGTGCAGTTTGTATGTCCAACCACCGGTCTGACACTGTCAGGGAAAACCGTACCTAGCCCACCACCTCCCAGTCCCCCTCCCCACCCCCAAGTCCGCCCCGCCACCTCCACCTCCCTATGACGGGC
>LGRX02024608.1:0-25955 GCA_001247695.2 Cymbomonas tetramitiformis | reverse complement strand
AGCATGCCAGTAATATGTCCTTAGCACATGTCCTAACGTGAACGCCCATAGTTAAGGCCCATATATACACGTGCTACCGACGTTCTACCGCCGTGCTAACGGCGTGCTAAGCTCAGACGTGCTAACACATAATAGGAATATTCCTCAAAAGATTCTCCTGATAGCATGCCATTAGCACGTCGTTAGAGGTCATATGTATATATAAATGTGTATAATTACTATGACCTCTAACGGCGTGCTAACGGCATGCTAACATAAGGAATATTCCAGGAATATTCCTATTATGTGTTAGCACGTCTGAGCTTAGCACGCTGTTAGCACGGCGGTAGAACGTCGGTAGCACGTGTATATATGGGCCTTAACTATGGGCGTTCACGTTAGGACATGTGCTAAGGACATATTACTGGCATGCTACGGGCGTGCTACTGCCGTGCTACGGGCGTCCTACGGACTGAAAACCGTGCTAAAGGCATGCTAAACACGGACGTCCTAACACGCCGGAGGAATATTCCCTAAAAGATTCGCTTCTTTAGTATGTCTTTAGCATGCGATGTTCCAGTTAGCACACGTTCTAAGGACATATTACGGCCGTGCTACGGCCATGCTACTGCCGTGCTACGGGCGTGCTACAGGCGTGTAACGGGCGTGTTATTACCGGCGTGCTACGAGACAGTTTAGCATGCTACAAGCATGCTAAACTCGGAAATTATGACACATCTGAAGAAGATTCCTCAAAAGAATCTATTCCGTAGCATGTCGTTAGCCTGTTATGCTCATCCTAGTGACGTGCTACCTAACGAAGGTCTTTCGGACCTCCTATACTCCAATTACTATGAAGGTAGGGGGAGGGGGGAGGGGGGGTCGCGGGGTAATAGGGTTGCAATGCCCCGAAAAGGAGAGCATTTCTCCGCGCTACGTGAAGAATCGGCTCGCCAAGTTCCCCCCAATGCATCCGAGGACGAGGTCGTGCTTGCGCCCGCAAGAACACCTCGTACGGCCCCGGGCCACCGTGGCCTTTCCCTCCAACAACAACAACAACGACCAGTGGACAAAAGCAATGTGCCACGACTATCCCGCCAGGCCATGCGTAACCCAGCTCCTCACCCAGTACCCTCGACACCACATCCAAGTTTGGTGAATGGTACCACCTCCCGCCCAAGTAGGCCGGCAACGGCACTTGTTGCCTGCGAGACTGTTGGTCGTCCGGAGGGTTTCCGGTTGGGTCACCTTTTCGAGAAGCCCACGAAGGAGCTTCGGGTCAGCCAATGGGCGGAAACCACGGTGGCGTGTGTATATGATCCAAGGTGAGTGCTTTACCCTATAGTTTTAGCATTCCTTTCGAGATGTACGGGTCGCGGACAGGCAACCACGGCATGCATGTTTCAAAAAGTCGTACTACATGGTTTGTAGGATGCCGTATATAGTGCTCGGGAATATTGAAGGCCTATTTAAGGGCTCGCTTGTTGTTATACGACCTGTTGAAAGTATTTTAACCCGCCGCTTTCGAACTTGGCAGGTGCCCGTCACTCGAGATGCAGCGTGCTCTTTGTGAAGTAACCGCTGGCCTGTTGAAAGTGCGGGAGTACAGACACGTCGGCATGGTTCACATTTACACCTGTTGCCATGCCAAGGACGAACCGACTTGCATGACTCCCCACGAGTTTCATGCTTGCGCACTAGAAATGCTAACCACGCAACGGCGCTACCCGACATGGTTGCCAATCCCGTCCATTTTGGTTGAAGAACCAGGCAAGGTAATGTACGGGGACCACGCATTTTCCATACAAGTACGGGAACGTGAAGTGGCAGATTGTCTCGTGTCCATTGCCGCGAAAATCATGCACATTGTCGCCGCCTCCATCGATGCCAGCAACCTGGCGAGGTGAGCCCCCCTTCCCCCCCCCTTGCATTGGAATGTTTGCATGTCGGCGCTAGGGTTCCTTTGATATACCGTTAGCATACTAACGGCATAATAAGTGCGTGCTATCTCCAGGCTCGGCCACGACTCCCCGCTGCCCGCCTCGCCTTCGCCACTCCCCGAGCCGATGGGCGACCCCAACGACCACACCACCCCTCCCCCGTCCCCGTCCTTGAGAGAGGGCGAATCTGACTCTTCATCCATGATGGAGGTCGATGCCGAGCCCCAGGTCGCCGACCTCTTCATGAGCCATAACGATGCCAAATTGGCGAGGTGCGTCCCTACTCGTGATGTTATCGCCGGGCGTTAGTACATTGTTAGCATGCCTGTAGCATACTAACGGCATAATAAGTGCGTGCTATCTCCAGGCTCGGCCACGACTCCCCGCTGCCCGCCTCGCCTTCGCCACTCCCCGAGCCGATGGGCGACCTCACCGACGACACCACCCCTCCCCCGTCCTTGAGAGAGGACGACTCCGACTCCAGCACCGACCGTACCACTCCTCCCGCGTCTTTGAGAGAGGGCGACGACGAGCAGTATGACAATCGACTTCGCAATCTTGTGCGAGGATGTACCGTGGAATATCGCAAAGCCTACCATGACCCTTGGGCATCGATACTTGTTGGTGACTTGGTGGACCAGATGCCTGAGCCCTCCTATACAACCTTTTGCGCGGATCGGTTACTAGAGGTGCGGTTCGCGGGCAAGGTTTTTCGATGTGAGGCAACGGACGGGGTCATGACGTTGGCTGCGATGGTCCACGTTTTCTACGACCTCTTTGATTGGGTTGATCATTGTATGTCCACGGGCTTCCAAGGGGCACCGGCAAATTGGAGTTACGCCCAAGACGAAGGCAGTGATCATGAGCCTACCCGCGCACATCCCGAGACGACCGAGCTCCCCGACCACTCTCCGCGTCATGGGGATGTGAACCTGGCGAGGTGGACCCCCCCCCCTTAGGAATGTTTGCATGTCGGCGTTAGGGTCCCTTTAGGACGCCGTCGGCATGCTAACGGCATAATAAGTGCGTGCTATCTCCAGGCTCGGCCACGACTCCCCGCTGCCCGCCTCGCCTTCGCCACTCCCCGAGCCGATGGGCGACCCAATGCAGGTCGCAACCCCTCCCGCGTCCTTGAGAGAGGACGACGACGCCTCTCCAGCCGCCACGCTTTTGCCACACCCCGAGACGACCGAGCTCCCCGACCACTCTCCGCGTCATGGGGATGTGAACCTGGCGAGGTGACTCCCCCCCCCCTAGGAATGTGTGCATGTCGGCGTTAGGGTCCCTTTAGGACGCCGTCGGCATGCTAACGGCATAATAAGTGCGTGCTATCTCCAGGCTCGGCCACGACTCCCCGCTGCCCGCCTCGCCTTCGCCACTCCCCGAGCCGATGGCCGACCTCACCGACGACACCACCCCTCCCGCGTCCTTGAGAGAGGACGACGACGCCTCTCCAGCCGCCACGCTTTTGCCACACCCCGAGACGACCGAGCTCCCCGACCACTCTCCGCGTCATGGGGATGTGAACCTGGCGAGGTGACCCCCCCCCCTTAGGAATGTTTGCATGTCGGCGTTAGGGTCCCTTTAGGACGCCGTCGGCATGCTAACGGCATAATAAGTGCGTGCTATCTCCAGGCTCGGCCACGACTCCCCGCTGCCCGCCTCGCCTTCGCCACTCCCCGAGCCGATGGGCGACCCCAACGACGACACCACCCCTCCCTCGTCCCCGTCCTTGAGAGAGGGCGAATCTGACTCTTCATCCATGATGGAGGTCGATGCCGAGCCGCAGGTCGCCGACCTCTTCATGAGCCATAACGATGCCAAATTGGCGAGGTGCGTCCCTACTCGTGATGTTATCGCCGGGCGTTAGTATATTGTTAGCACGCCTGTAGCATACCAAACGAATCCTAACGACATACTGTACTATCCGCAGGTCGGTGTCGACGGAGATCCAGGCCGAACATGTGTGCATGACGCCTTTAGAGATGGCATGGAAGCTGCGAGACGACGCACATGAAAAGGCAATACGGGAGGGAGAACTGCGAGAAGATGGATTCTTGCTATGTGATTGTGGCATGTGCTATGGCACGGCCACGTGGTGGGGTAAAACAACCGTATGGCGTCACCGGAAGCTATTTAAAAGGATTCGCCGCGCACGTGCCTACGCGGATGCGGTAGATGTCTCCGTACCGGATGTGCGTATGGGCATGGCTTTGGACGATGACCCCGAGACGACAGAGCTCCCCGACCACTCTCCGCGTCATGGGGATGTGAACCTGGCGAGGTGACCCCCCTTCCCCCCCCTAGGAATGTTTGCATGTCGGCGTTAGGGTCCCTTTAAGACGCCGTCAGCATGCCGGCTAACGGCAGTATAAGTGCGTGCTATCTCCAGGCTCGGCCACGACTCCCCGCTGCCCGCCTCGCCTTCGCCACTCCCCGAGCAGGTTCAAGTGGACGATCGTGAGGTAGCGGATTCCGACCGCTCCGACGATCCGACGATCCACGAGGAGGATTTGGAAAGTTTCGACGATGACCGCTCCTATAGCGATGATTTCGCATCATGCCAAGGCGAAAACTTTGAGGAATGCGGGGATCCATTTGCCGAGGTTGAGGGTGATGACATTGGCGAAGCCGGATCTATGAAAGGCGACGACGATCGGATGGATGCAGACGATGCGATCATGGACGACATGAGAACAGCGACGGCCGACGGGCCGAGTTGATCGCAGGGATCAAGAGGTTGATGGCCGGGCAGCAAGAGGTGAGCACATATGTGTTGGCATGCTGATAGCATACAAACAGTATGCCTTTAGCATGATCCAAGTGTGCTAGGGACGCACTGTGACACCGATTGTTATATAATGATCACGGCGTTCGATGGTGACCACACGCAGGAGATGGACGCGAACCCCGTGGCAGACCCGCGCCACCCACCGATTAACTCCTTCAAGATGCTTCTCGACCTCTTGGAATGGAACACCGAAGGCAAGATGTCGCGAGACTCGTTTGACAAGCTCCTCGCCATCATTCATGAACATTTCGGAAAACATTTGGGAACCTTTCCAACGAACTTCAAAGCCGCATGGAAACAGTTCGAAGTGTTCGACGCCCCCTGCAACATGGTTGACTTATGTGTGAAAGGATGCGTGTTCTTCGAGGGAGAGTACGCCACCGCCGACGTGTGCCCGAAGTGCAATGAGCCCCGGTGGGAGGCATTGGGCGAGATGGGGGAAGTGGACGCGGGGAAGGGCAAGAAAGCGCGATCACAATTCTTTTGGTGGAATGTTGCGGACTTGCTGAGACGTGTGTACGCAAATCCATACACCGCGGAGATGATGCTCGCTCACTCCAGGCACGTTCCACCGGCAGACGGATCGGTGCGCACTATCTGGGGTAAGTCTTCCACACAGTACCCCGTTATCATGTGGTTAGCATGTAAACGACGTCTTACGCCTGTCGTTAGCGTGTGTTTAGCATGTCTAACTCATATACACGTGTTCTATGCCTTCATCAGATGGTAAGGAATGGCAGGAGCGGAAGAACGTGCGACACGTCGATTTTTTCAAGGAGGCCAGGAACGTGAGCATTCTGTTGAGTGCGGATGGGGCGGCTTTGTGGCAAAACAAAATGGGGGTGTTCCCTATCTACTTTCAAATCTTGAACCTACCTCCGGAGCTTCGCACGAAGTATGAGAACATGGAGGTATACGGAATCATTGAAGGACAGCACCCTGCGAACTCCCAATTACTGTATGGCAAGCTGGTGGATGAGCTCGTGGAGTTGTGGGACGAAGGCTTTGTGTGTTGGGACTCATACACCGACGAGCACGTGCGGTTGAAGGTCATGCTCTTTGCCATACTCATGGACTATAAGGGAGCGGTTGATGCCGCACAAGTCATGGACGTCGGTTCGTACGCTGGGTGCCTAGTATGCAAGATCCGGGGGACATTCGCAACATGTTTGCACAAGATGGTGTACATGTTCAGCAAGCAAGATCCACCAGGTATGTATATAGCACGTTCTTAGCATACTATCGGTATCGTACGAACATGCTAAAGGCATGCTATCCGTATCATGAATGCATTCTGGACGTATGTTTGACGATTTCTTTGTTCTCACTTCGGCTTAGGCACTCAACCGTTGCGCACGGACGCCGAGTACAAGCGTCATGGCGCAAGGCACGAAGATCTACGGGATAGTGGAGACCCAGAACTTTCGGGCGCGACCTTGGAGGAGAGCATGAGAAAGACGGGCGTGAAGTTCTTGAGCGTGTTTACTCGGTTGGTTTACTTCAAGCTCTACCGTGATTTCATCCTGGATGGCATGCATGACATCATGAACTTAGCGAACAGGATTGCCGCATCATTGCTCGGGGTCGACTTCACCGACGCCGTCCGCCAGCAAGCGAGAGAGGATGGTGTCCACCCCACGTGGCATGCCACAACCAAGGTGAAGAATAGTAAAGGTAGGCAACTATTCGCGTGTTAGCATGTTCATAGGGTTGTGTTAGGTTGTTGTGGCAATATTACCGACAGCCTAAACGCATGCTAACAGTATTTTCATGTTTTTTTAATTGTGCCGCAGGGGCGGAGGTTTTGGTGTACAAGATGACGCATGGACCTTTCGCGATTCCACCCCGCCCTAACAAAACGTCCACCACGAAGCGATGTTTGGAGACCGCGCGCTTGTTTTTGCGGAGCATCAGGGCGACGGAGGGATGGGGGCGTGGTCACTTACGATTGCTACAAACTACCGCCGATAAGAAAGCCGCCAAGCACATTCGGGCTCATGGCGGTTTGAAGCTCGTGCAGAACGGTACCATGGCGACAGTCAGCGCTTGGCCACGAGATTACGGGCAGCCCGCCAATCCATTGGCGAAGATAGTGGGCCGAATGACCATGATCGTGCGGGAGCTGACGACGAAACAAGTGCGGCCTCAGGTAATCTGTTAGCATGTCGTTAGTAGGTAAGCATGATACCGTTAGCACGTTAAGCACAATATATGGGCGTCCTAACATACTGCTATGTGCAGGATATGGGGCTACTTGCACGAGAAATAGAGCTATTTTTCAAGGACTTGGAGGCGACCGGACCAGCGTATATGTGGTGTGTTATTAACACTCACATGTTTTCTCACATGGTCACGCAACTTGAGAAGTATGGTCCAATGCGGGAAGTGTGGATGTCCGCCTTTGAGTCCTTGAACGGCCACATCAAATCCCTAGCGAGGAGCAACTCCATGCCCGTTCCAGCCATAATGAATTACTTCAGTCGCGTGAAGCTGTTGCGTCTGGTGCGTGGGATAATCACTTTCATTACGGCATGCGTCTCCACCCGGGTGCCGGCGGCCGTGACCATGGGGAGCCGCGGGGCGATTGCGGTTGAGGTATCGGCTAGGGGGAAGCGGGTGGTCTTGCGAGATGATGAAATCCAACACATCAAGGTTTGGATGCGCACTCACATTCCGGCGTATGGAGACCTGGTGGAGAGATGGGAGAAGTATGCGGAGGACGCGCGCAGGTGATCCCATCATTTCCTGAGCAGTTGTTGGCCCTGTACGTTCTGACGACGCTATTACGTCGCTAGTACGCCTTTAGCATACTAACGACAATATATGACTGTGCACAGATGGAATGCCAAGATGCGGGCGCGAAACAAAAAACACAGGCTCGCGGCTTGTACAAAGGAGGGTAAGCCTGAGCACATACGCGAACCCGTATTTGGAGCATATGCGGATCCGACAGAATGGCTGGGCCGAAAGTTCACAAAGGACGAGATGTTGCTCATGGCGGGGCCGGCACCGGTTTGCTATAGTTTCGCGCACATTAAGATCGGCGACGCCCATTACCGCACGGCTACGACCGATCGGAATAAGCGCACCGTGCATAGCTATTTTCGTACGTTCTTCGTGAATGAGGAAATGGACAGTGATGGGAACGTAATCTTCAACGAGAAGGGTGAGCCAAAAACCGATGAAATCGACAGGTGAGGAAGCAACGACAATGCATCGTGCAGTTATGATGTCTTTAGTGTTTCGGTAGCATGTGATTAGCACAAGGATACCATCCTAACGGCATATTAAGGGCATTTGGACCAGCAATGGTGGTTTTCACAATCGTGGGCTTGGCGAAATGCAGGCACGGCCGCATTACCAAAATACTGCGAGTGGAGATTGCTGGAGAGTTGTACACCTTACTCAAGTGCGATTGGCTTGCAAAGCCGACCGAGAAACAGATCAAGGCCTACCGTCTACGAAACTCCATTCTCGGCCCGGATGATTTGACTAGGACGGTCTACACCTTCAACCCGCACGTTGACCCAGCAGCCTTTGAGCATAAGGAGCCATTCATATTACCCAATCGAGTAGAACAACAAGTTGTTATTGTGCCACATCCGTGCATGGAGACCGCCGTTATTCTCGACCCAACGGCCGACTTCTTTGAGTGCATAGGATGACATTATTAGAATGTTAAATGTGTGATAATGACATGCTAACACTGACGTGCTATCGGCGTCCTAAGAACATGCTAGCGACATACTAACGTCCCTACCTTTCCGAGGAATTCCGCTCGCTTACCACCTGACCCGAATCGCATCATACTCCGTGGCATATCCTTCCCCTGCCCTTCTAATCACCATATAACATGTTCCTCGTGATCTACGCACCCCCACATGCCTCACCACTCACTACCCCTCAAGTTGGCGCGAACACATGCTTAAGGCGCAGTGGCTTTAGCATGCCTTTAGAGTGTCTGATGTGTGATAATGACATGCTAACGCTGACGTGCTATCGGCGTCCTAAGAACATGCTAGCGACATACTAACGTCCCTACCTTTCCGAGGAATTCCGCTCGCTTACCACCTGACCCGAATCGCATCATACTCCGTGGCATATCCTTCCCCTGCCCTTCTAATCACCATATAACATGTTCCTGGTGATCTACGCACCCCCACATGCCTCACCACTCACTACCCCTCAAGTTGGCGCGAACACATGCTTAAGGCGCAGTGGCGTTAGCATGCCTTTAGCATGGACATGCTAACACACCTATGGGGCTTTAGCATGCCGTTAGCACGCATGCTAACACCTATCTGGCGTTAGCATGTCATAGCATGTCCATGGCACGCGTTTAGCATGTCGTTAGCAGCATACTAACGTTTTCCAGGACCGTAGGGTCGGTCATGGCAATTCTCGACGGCTTCGACGGTGCCCACGGAGATGGTTTACCTGCAGTGGGCACAAAGCGACAGGTCAAGATTGTGCCCCTACTTGGGGCCCAGCTCCGTACCCGTTGGGGCTAGTGTGGGTCGGGACGGGTCCCACGCGTGGTACCCCTCGACTCTAGCAACTTACCAGCAAGTCGCCGAGCTGCTGTTCGAACACGTGTAGCATTGCGAGGTTGCGGAGGCGCAACAAGCCAGCCCCGATTGACCTTAAACTCTCTTGCAAAATTCCGACAATGCGCTGACCAGTTGCCAACACAAATCGATTTGTGTAAGCGTTGGACCAAGTTGCTCAATATGTGCATCAAGTCCAAAAGGTACATGTATATGACGTTGAAGTACACCAATCTGGAGAACGCGCAAGGAGTTTTCACACCAAACTTCTTGAAACTATCTTGTAACTGCTCTTTGGAAGCGCCGTTCTTCGCCATGCCTTTGTGCAACTGCTGTATTTGTCGGACACGTTCATCGGTGTGGAGGTCAGTCTCGGTATCGCCACCTGGGTAAGTAAGTGTACAATCCATAATGAATTGGGGCAGATTGGGGGCGGGCTGTTGGCGGTACGGGGGCGGATTGAGGGCGAAAGAGGGGCGGGGCCAGGGCGGGACTCGGACAGTGCTTAGTAAGCACCAACGCTCCTATCACAAACTTCTCGGTAAACGAGACAGGTACAAGACGGTGGCGGGATGGAGGCCGCACGCCGGACCGACATGGGACCAGCATAGGACCGATCTATATGAGTATGATTGTACATCCAAGAATGGGCGGACCTCGTCGCTTTTGGAACTTCTCCAGAAATATAGTTTTCCCCATCTTGCTTTTCCCCCTTCCAATGCCGTTGATCAGGCACTTCAAGCATCCCATAATGGCAGTCGCAGCCATTCGTCGGGATGCGTCCACAAGGCCAACGTAATCCATGAGTACCGCGTACACCATGCATCGAACTGTAAATGGTTCTTTCTCGATGACGTCGAAAACCGTATGACCAGTGGACCACAGTACCTCTAGCTCATCCACCAGGTGGTCGTAAAAGAGCGAAGTGTCCTTGGGCTTGCCCTCCGCAATCCCATACGTGAACACGTGCTTGTGTCGTTCTTCCCCGGGCATGTTGCCAATCGTGAAGCAAATGGGCATGATGCTGGATAGCTGATCGTTGAACGGGTTGATTCCATCCGCGCAAAGAATAATCCATAGATTCCGGCGGTCCGCGAAGAATCTGGGGAACTTCTCGACCAAAGCTCGGAGAGCAGGAGAATCTGCATTCGCAAGGCCGGGTCCAATGTCATTTCCCCATGGGTCCGGCAATTCGCCCTCAAATGTACCACATACCGAACCAACTATAATATCAAACTAATCGCCGATTGAGCTAGGATGACGAGAGATGGGTCCCACAGGTTTCCCTATACAGGGCGGGATAAGGGACCGATAGGGACGGGAAAGGTACTATGGGACACTCAACAGGGCTGAGCAATTTTACATGATTCGCACCATGTATCCCGGTGACTTTGTCTGGTTGTTCGTCAGGAAGCTTGGTCGCATCGAAGCTCCGCACCATCGCGGCATATTCTGGACAGAGGAAGATGTACTCAAGCAGTGATTCCAAAGGCCAGTATCTGAAAATAGATCTTGCTCGACCGTTCGTTCTCACCCCGTCGTGTTCTTTTCCCAACCGATACCTCGAAGTCTTACACTTTGGACATTTGTCGAGCTCGCTGTGTTCACCCTTGTACATGATGCAGCCCTTGATGCACACGTGCACCTCATTGTACGCTCCGTAGAAGGGTTTAAACCGCTTCAATGTCTCGGGGTACGTGCGAGGAAGGACTTGCCGTTCTTCGTTGTTAAGGAGCCTTCCCCGGACGATGTCGAGAATAGATGCAAAGATGGACTGAGTCCCGTTGTGCTCGACCTGCATCTCCAAAAGGTCAAGTAACAGTCCGTTGATCTTGGAAATGTCCTGCAGGGCGCCAACACTTCATCAGTCCATCCGCGCTTGGTACTAGAAGGATGCATGTGTAAAGTCATGGGGCAATATGGGTCCCCATCCGGTACCATACATGGGACCGGGCCGTTCACACATACAGGTCCCGTATCGGTCCCATGTGGGTACCTTAACTTGCAAGCAGCACTCACTACTGTAACCGTACGAGGCGGTATGTACTGGTCCTAGACCGGTACCACGTCCCGTACCGATAGTTCCCCCACATGTTCCCAATGGGTACCACATCCTGAACACCGCACTCACCACATCGCCTTCGCCATCGGAATCATCCGCAGAGTCGTCGGTAAGCTCTTCGGCATCTTCATCCTCCTCGCCACCGCCTTCCCCGTCGCCGCTGTCGTCTCCGGATGACGATTCGCCATCATCATCACGTAGTTGTTTCCCAAACCCCAAGTCCTCGATGTGTTTCGCCAACGCTTCAAAGTTGGATATCACCTCGGCTTCCCGAGGGGTATGGTCACGATCCGCACCGCCCATCTCATCATCTCGGGGAGATGATCGCTCATTCTCTTCTTCGAACTCCTGTTGCGGAATGAATACACCATATTGTTTGACATGTCGGAGAATTTGACGGCGGCCAAGTTCACGTGTCGTAAGCCCTCGGTGGTGGCATTGATTACACGGACAAATGCCATACTCTGAAACGTAGCGTCCAGGGCGGCTTCCTTGTATGCCCTGTGGAGTCGCCATCTATCGTCACATAGACAAGTGCCAAACCATTTTATCCAGCATGTTGCAGGTAGAACGCCTGCAAAAGGTCGTACACGCTGGGGTGAGTAAGTGTTTAAAGCGAGCAGTACTATACGGGGGCGGGGTCTCGGACCGATAGGAATCACTCAGTCCATAACCGGTCCCGAACCCCGGACCCGTAGGAACCATGCCTTGGACCCCACACGGACCCGTCGGTACCATGTCTGGGACCCCACATGGACCCGTCGGTACCATGCCTTGGACCCCACACGGACCCCACACGGACCCGTTCGGAATCCACCGCAGCAAGACGCCGCAACCCTAATAAACCCTATGGTCCCATAGGTGGAACACAGCCCGCCCCTATGGGGTAAAGTAAAAAACAACTGGGTCTAGGGCGTGGGTCCAGGTCCATGTGGTCTAAAAATGTCTGACCATGCATGGACCTCGCATGGACTTGCCAAATAACCCGTTGAACCACTGTGGGACCGACGGCATGGACCCGTAATGAAGCCTATGGGACCGACGCACAGGTGTTTTTGCCTTTTTTTGCTTAAAAAAGTGCATTTTGGGGTTACGCGTTACACATGGACCTCACTTGGACCGACCAGTGTTAAAGGCTCGCTCTCACGCTGCCCCCATGAGGATTAGCGGGTCCCCGAGATTTTACAAAAAAAACAACTGGGTCTAGGGAACGAAACAGGGTCCATGTGGTGCAAAAATGTCTGACCATGCATGGACCTCGCATGGACTTGCGTCGGACCACACATGGACCGACGGCATGGACCCGTAATGAAGCCTATGGGACCGACGCACAGTTTCACATTTTTGGGGATTCGAGTCACATGGACCTCACGTGGACCTATCTAAAGAACGTCGGCGAGGCAAGCAGCGGTGTAAAGAATTCCTCGTTGAGAGATAGCGAAAATCGACCCAAAAATCGAAAAAAACAAAATTTGGGCACTAAAAGGGGCAGGTTGATTGCAATATATCCTGCCAAACAAAAAAGCAAAAATGTTTTTTCCCGTGAGATATCGGCATTTTTGTGCGTGCGATTTTTTCAAATCGAACTAAAGGGAAAAAATCGAAGAACAGGTGCTCTGTGGGAATGCTTTCCTGTTCCCAGCGAACGGTGCAATTGACGGACCAGATGAACCCCCCAGTCTTAATCGGACGGTCTCCATGAGTTACTGAAACTCAAAATGGCATGAAGGCGTGGGTGGGCACCCACAACGCCCCTTGTGCACTACCGCGTCGTCCATCGTCGCCACCTGCACGGGGAACTGCCAGTAGAACACAAGGGGAATCGTGGGTGCCCATGCCTCCAAGGGGAATCGAACCCCTCACCCTCACGTGAAACGCGTTCGGCTTACCAACATTTGACCACTCGGCCAAGCACCCACGATGATGGAAATTCGCCGCACGGCAGCAATTTTATTCATAAAACCGCATGCCCTACCGACAGCACTCTGAAACGAACTAGAAAAGAAAAAAAGAAATTGAGACCTGCAAATTTGAAATCGCAGCCCACCATGTACCGATACAGAGACAGTCCCATGCGAGTTGACTCGATCGCGTGGACCGACGTTGGACCTCGATGGAACCAATGCTGTCCACCTTGGTACAATGCCTCGCCTGGCGGCGCAGAAAGTCAAAGAACTTTGAATTCTTTGAAGACCTTCGTTCCTCGCACTACCGCCTCACAACCTCAGTCCTCACAGCCTCACGCACAACCTCCGTCCGTCCACGCAGCACAGACATCGATGGGACCTTCACGCAAGACACGCAGCAAAGACGAGAAGAAACTGTCTTCCCGGCAGACGACCCTCCCTCAGTCTGGAAACACCCAGCTGGGGGAGCTCATGCGCCAGTTTGCAGCCCAGCAGCAAGAAATGCAGGGTCTCCGGCAGCAGCTGGCAGCAGGGCTTGCTGGTGCTGCTGCTGTGCCTGCGCAGCACCCGGCCGTCAAGGTGGAAGCGGGTGCTACAGGCAGCGCGCCTGGCGATGCGGGGGGGGTCTTCCACACGACAAAGGAAGCCCCCCAGCATCTCGTGAAGTCATTGCAGCGGTCGACAAATTTAGTTTGCGGAAATAATTTAAGAAGTGGAGTATGGGCCCCTGGATGCACCATCTCCACGCTGGAGGAAGAGAGCCTGGACGAAGCCGTTGAGGCGATCAAAACGGCGACGCCAGGCTTCTCGTACGAATGCGTGCGGGATTACATAAAAAACCGACTGACATATATGAAATGTCAGACCACCACCTTGGGGAGGTGGAAGCTAAAGACCACAAAAGAATGCCCGACGGGTTTTTTCCAGCGTTTTGACGGCCCGGCCCGCGGCGTCCGGGTGGCATCGGACGCCACCGGCGAGCTGCCCGGCAAGAAGACCACCGAGACGGTGCTGAATTACTTCGACGCCGGGCAGCCCACGGAGGGGCCCCTCTTTGAAGCCTTCTGGGCACTGGAGGGGGTGCAGTACGTCAAGCCCGCCGACGTGCAGCCCGCCAACTTGGGGAAGCCCGCCGCCGGGCTGGACAAGGATCAAGGGGAGAAGATCCCTGCCCCAGTCGCGCCCGAGAAGCAGGGCAAGGAGAAGAAGAGTTCGTTCGTGTGGCCACTGGTAAGCAAACATACCTGTTATGTTTTTTTACCCTGGACCCCTTTGTTTTGAGAGGGACGGTACAGGGGCCACGTTTAGCCCTCGTACCGAACCCACGCTGGACCGACCCACAGTGTGGTAGGGCCGCTCCAGCTGAACTGCAGTGTGTGAGTGTGGGTACGATGTCGCTGACTGCTATTGGTTTGGGGCTGGGTCGCAGGCGGATGACTCCCCACTGGTGCTCGGGTCATTCGTCGCCGTGCACCGCATCCGCTCCAAATCCGTTACCCCCTTCCCCGAGGAGTTCGCCTCCTCACTCCTCGACTACGACAACGATCGGTTCGAGTTGTGTTACGGGGTGGTGGAGGGGGTCCCCGGGGGGAGCAGTGTGAATATTGCCAAGGGGGGCAAAATCCCCAAGGACGTCGTGGAGGTTTTGCTCAAGTTCGGAGTAAAACCTTCCCCCCACGACGAGAACGACGAGGCCGGGGACCATCACGACCGCATCCTTGCGATGCACGAGTTATCCATCACGAAGTTGCTCGCTCTCCCCCTCAACTCAGAAAAAAAAATAAACAAAACAGAACTCCAGCACGACGCCAAGTCGATAATGGAGGCAGGCATCCTGGTGTGGTGAGTAACCCTTCAGTTCACACGTTTTGCCCTCTGTAAACCTGGGCCCGTTTACCTCTGTAAACCTGGGTCCCGCACGGTCCGGTGTTCTGCCCGCACCCCGCCCCCGTATGTCCTGTATGGTCCCACGTGTCGCCCCAACCCCGCCCCAGTATACTCTGTGTACTGTATTGAGGTGTGGTGTGTCTACGTATGCAGGTTGCCAGTCAGTAACGTCAAGCTCAGCAAAAATGCCTCTAAGGTATTTGCTGGTATGAAGGTGCAGAGCGCCAAGGAAGCTTCCGAACGAAGTACTGCCAGCCACGCCGCCAAGGAGGCCCGCAAAAAGGCGGCAAAGGAGATGCTCGGCAAGGCCAAGAGGAAAGCGGATGGGGGCGACGAAGCCGAGAAAAAGAAGAGGAAAAAGGGCAAGGCAGCTGTAACGGAGGAGGCCGAGGAGGCCGAGCACGCCGAGCAGGCCGGGGAGGTGGTGGAGGACATGGAGGCGTCCGGGGATGGTCATGGGAACACTGACTCTCACCCCCCATAAGGGGGGAGGTCAGTGGTGCCCTGTGTCACCCCTCGCCTGCTCGGATGTCACTTGCAGTGCCTGCTGTCTATCTCCGCTCGTGTGTCAGTGTCACGGTCCGTCCGCTAGCTTAAAACTGTGTATCTCCCAGTTTAATGCGACTTTAGCCGAACCGAGAAACCCGCCTCACTGCCTTGACATTTCACAGTGCAAGCTTATATACTATATTATCAGCTTTCACATAAGGTCTGGACCCACCTACGTTCAGTGGTGTTTTTCTTGTATTCCGTCCGCTTCGCGCCCTGCGACTCTATCCGACACTTCAAACCGACATTTTTACCGACACTTCAAACCGACACTTCAAACCGACATTTTTACCGACATTCGACCTCCTTGCTTTCGCATAGGTCACCCTATACCGACATTTTTATTACCGACATTTACCGACACTACAGCGCACTTTTTTTGTGCGTTTCCGATCAACTGGACCGACATTACTTTTTACCCGACATGGCTTCCGCCCGACGTGAGACAGTTGGTTCCGCGCTTCGTGCTGCGCGTGCACGCACTGGTGCTTCACCATCCCCGTCACCGACGGCTTCGCACTCTACGCCATCTTCGAGTGCCCGACCCCGCCGCATCGTGGGGACTTCGTCCTTGCGTGCGAAACCGATATCGACGATTGAGGCTCCATCAGCTTTTGATTTCTTCAATGACCCCGACATTTTGGTGACTACGCCTGTGGAGGAGGGCCGCGAGGAGGAATTTCGGGACCAACTTTCTTACGCTTTTACGTATGGAAGTGACCTCGTGAGCTTCCTCAAGTCCACTGGTTTCAAACTTCCCGCTGGCTACACCCTTGACAACGACACTGCCGACGCTGACTTCGCTGCCTTCACCTCTGGACTGGCTCACGTCATGTTCCCGATCTCGTACGCGTAGGCGGCCAAGCTGCTTGACCTGGAGCACGACTACGAGTTCTACCACTCTACTGTGAACGAGATCTTGTTCTGCCTCCTGCCTCACCCCCTTCGTGGTAACGCATTATCTGTCTACCACGAGTGTGCGCGCACCCATCCCGCTGCCGGCCGCTATGCACTCCAGCGACTTCGCTACGAGGTCGAGGGCGTGCCCGACGCCGATGGTATGCGCTACTGGACCCAGATGAGGGCCATCGTCCTCTCTGAGACCGTAGACCCAGCTCCACAGCTGGCTACGATTCGACGCCTTTGTGAACGTCACCACAAGCTCAAGCCTGCGTACTCCGACTCCGACCGCGTTGCTGACCTCTGGCACATCCTGTCCGAGTCCGCCAAGAAGAGTCCGTACGTCGCCCCACTGTACCTGGTGGTGCTCCGCGAGTTACGGTCAGGTCATCTCTTTACTTTTGACCGCCTCGCGCTCCGCATCCGTCTCGCATTTAGGGACGAAAGCCCCCTGGCCACACTTTCGTCCCTGCCGACCCCCGACACTCGCTCCGAGGGTTCTGGGTACCGCCCTAAGACCGCCACCCAGAAGCCCCAGACCCCTGACCCGCCCGGCCGCCCTACGGCCATGGCACTCCGCGCGAAGAAGCAGTCCGACACGCCGCTTGATGGGAAGTGGGTGGCCGAGACCCCCACTGCCTTATACCTTAAGTGGTCTGGTACAGGTTATCCGTGTGCTGTCTGTTTCCGCATGTGGGGCGTCACAGATGCTCATCCCGACACTCGTGGTGCTTGCCCCTACGTGTGCATCGAGGCCTTCGCCAACAACAAGCACCTCGTCACGTCCAAGCCGGCTCAGCCTCGCCCGTCTCTCGACCCGCCGTCTGCTGACACCACCCCTGCCCCACCTGCTGTGCCCGCTGTTGACGCAGCTGTTGACGCAGCATTCCGGTCCGTGCGGCTCTTGCCGCCTGCACCTTGTGGTGGTGACGAGATTGACGATGACGACGGCGATGCTCTGGTGGTGCCTACGGCTGAGGACCTTGCTCCACCGCTGCCGGATGAGCCCGTTGGTGCCGCCCTGGCCTTCCAGGACGAGGACACCGACTGGCCGGCACTTCGATCTTCGCCTGTTTGGGTGCCGCACATTCCAGGAGCTGGAGTCGTGATTGGCACTCAGCTCAAAACCCTAGATTGAGACCCCTAAATTGGCACATCACGAGTTGCCTAGTGGCTAGGGACCTTACATTTCTTCTAGCCGCCTGCCCGGGAGTACCGGCTGGCCCTGCAGTGCACCTCCCACCTTCGGGGTGAGGTGGTGTCATGGGAACACTGACTCTCACCCCCCATAAGGGGGGAGGTCAGTGGTGCCCTGTGTCACCCCTCGCCTGCTCGGATGTCACTTGCAGTGCCTGCTGTCTATCTCCGCTCGTGTGGCAGTGTCACGGTCCGTCCGCTAGCTTAAAACTGTGTATCTCCCAGTTTAATGCGACTTTAGCCGAACCGAGAAACCCGCCTCACTGCCTTGACATTTCACAGTGCAAGCTTATATACTATATTATCAGCTTTCACATAAGATGGCGGGGATGGTGATGAGAATGGTGATGGGCCCTCGGATGGGAATGGAGAGGATACGCAAGACGAAGATGCGCAAGACGAGGAGGGGGCAAGGGCAGGGTATGATAGTGGTGACGAAGAATAGCAATCATTTTGTGTAGAACTGCCGTACTGTTTTTGCCGTCCTGACCACTTCACTTGTAAATATTGTTTATAATTGCATTGTATACTAAAATAATCATATGGACCCGCTGAATAACCATATGGACCCACAAAATAATCGCATGGACCCGCTTGTTGATCACATGGACCCGTTTTACAATCGTATGGACCCGCTTAATACCCACACGAACCCGCCGAATAATCGTATGGACCCACAAAATGATCACATGGACCCGCTGAATAACCGTATGGGCCCACAAAATAATCGAATGGACCCGCTTGCAGAGCACATGGACCCGTTTTACAATCGCATGGACCCGCTTAATACCCACACGAACCCGCCGAATAATCGTATGGACCAACAAATTAATCACATGGACCCGCTGAATAACCATATGGACCCACATAATAATCGCATGGACCCGCTTGCTGATCACATGGACCCGTTTTACAATCGCATGGACCCGCTTAATACCCACACGGACCCGCGAATAATCGTATGGACCCACAAAATAATCACACGGACCCTCTGAATAACCATATGGACCCACATAATAATCGCATGGACCCGCTTGCAGAGCACATGGACCCGTTTTACAATCGCATGGACCCGCTTAATACCCGCACGGACCCGCCGAATAATCGTATGGACCCACAAAATGATCACATGGACCCGCTGAATAACCGTATGGACCCACATCATAATCGAATGGACCCGCTTGCAGAGCACATGGACCCGTTTTACAATCGCATGGACCCGCTTAATACCCACATGGACCCGCCGAAGAATCATATGGACCAACAAAATAATCATATGGACCCGCTGAATAACCGTATGGACCCACAAAATAATCGTATGGACCCACAAAATAATCACATGGACCCGCTAAATAACCGTATGGACCCGCTTGCAGAGCACATGGACCCGTTTTACAAACGCATGGACCCGCTTAATACCCACATGGACCCGCCGAAGAATCGTATGGACCCACAAAATAATCACATGGACCCGCAGAATAATCGCATAGACCCACATACTAATCACATGGACCCGCTTAATGCCCACGTGGACCCGCCGGATAATCATACGGACCCGCTTAATACTCACACGGACCCGCTAGATTATCGCTTGGACCCGCCTAAATACCACATGGACCTGCCGAGTAATCATATGAACCCATCGAGCGAGCGCCCAAACGGGGGTGGGGGGGGGTCCATGCTGGGTCCATGTGATGCATTCCCTACGGGTCCATGCGAGGTCCATGCGTCGCATGGACCCGTAGGAATGTCTGACCATCGGACCCATGTGGCCCTCACCGGTCCATGTGGGGTCCATGTGATGATAACTGAGTGGTCCCCGCGAAGTCCATGTGATTGTACCTACCGGTCCATGCGGGGTCCATGTGGGGTCCATGCGTCGCATGGACCCGTAGGAATGTCTGACCATCAGACCCATGTGGCCCTCACCGGTCCATGTCGGGTCCACATGCTACGTACACACTAAGAGGTATCACATGGACCCCACATGGACCCGTAGGGAGGGTCCATGTGAGGTCCATGTGACTGAAAACCGTATGGACCCCACATGGACCTTCAGTGGACCCCATATGGACCCCTAGGGAGAAATGTCTGACCTTTTGGGGCATGCGAGGTCCATTCCAAGTCCACGGGGGTCCACGTGAGGTCCATGCGGGGTCCATGTGATTTATGAATCACATGGACCCGTCCCTATTTGGTAGGGTCTGTACCAGCGAAGCGGTCCGATTTGTCTCCGAGATTTTTCGTGGCAACGATTCGTTCGCAACCTTTCTGTCAAAATTGTCGCGAGCAAGCTGTTGACATTTGTCGAGAATCTCCCTCGCAGCTGCGGTGGTCGGAGCTGGCAGCTGCGGGGTGTGTGGTGTCGCAGTGTGCTGCGCACCCACATCATCAAAAATCGTCTCTAATCTACGGACGCGAGACCGCGTCATTCTATTTGCTGTGGTAACCATGATAGAGAGACAGGGGAAAGGTCGAGCTAAGGAGGGCGATGGTGTAAGAACTGTCACAGCGGCCAGATACTCCGTAGAAGTCTCAGCAGAACAGATTGAAAATTACAGGTCGTAAGCGGAAGATTGAGAGCGGCCAAAATTCACAACGTGTGGAGCGTCCTCGCCAGGGCCAGTGGCGCACGATGCAGATCAACTCTCGCTGCGACGATACTGCCGTAAAAATAAAAATCAATCCGTCACAAACTGATCTCCTGCGCAGCGAAGGCGAGCACAACGCGTGCCGCCATCACTGCCATGTCAAAAGGCCATACCGCGAGAATGATACACCACCGCCCAAGTGGGCGCTCAACCCCTCCTACGTCCTACTTAGCCGAACATGGCAACAGCAAGGCGCTGCGCCATCATCAGAATCACCGGAAAGCCAGTGCGGGCCATAACCTGCGAGAAAGACAGATCCGCTGTCCGGCTAAGCTCGCTCAAGATCAAACTGATAATCACATAAACAGTGTCTGGCCGAGGCTTTATGCTCTCGGAAACCCAGACAGTGAAACAAGACTGTACTACTGTACAGTACAGTGCTAGGATCGGTCACGGACACGATACGGAAGCAGGGTCAGGCTAGGGGCTAATAATCAGAGCCCATAATAACTAAGCCTAAACCCGAAGTCAAGCAAATAATCTTCCATCCAGCTGCTGCGAGTGCACTCCGATCACCGCTGCCACGGTGCAACCTGCTCAAGGGCGGGGGGCGGGACTTCCACACAATTAATCAGAACACGGCAAGAAGCCTTCTCAGTCACTGAGACGGCTCTTATGGCCTCCGACCGATTAGAAAACCTCAGTTTTCAGATCGGTTCCCGGTGACTGTCATACTTCCAGTCACCTGTCACAGATCAGAAAACTCTCAGTTTCTTATTTCACAGAAATAAGTCTGATAAAAGGGTCAGCCCTTACATCTCCAAACCCGATATTGGATATTTAATATGATATCAGATATCGTATGGCCGTCTGTCCACAGTAAATCAGCCGAATCGTTTCTTAACACTGTATCGCGCGGGGAAATTGCTCGCCCCGCGCGCTGAGAGCCTTTACGATATATAATTCTAGAAAGTATACCAATGTTGTCGTTCTTGAATTATTTTATCAACAAATGCATATCTAAGAGTTTAACAGTTATATGCTATACGATTTTTTTCTATTCACAATTTCGGAAATCCGAGCACACCACGTGGAAGCCCGCGGAGAGGGCTATAATTCTATCCGTTTATATGTTGGATTTGACCACTGTAAACGCCCCTAAAAATAGTGTTCGATATAACGGTCAAATGCAACATATAAACGGATAGAATTATAGCCCTTTTCGCGGGCTTCCACGTGGTGTGCTCAAAACTTCCAAAAAATGATTTCTCCAAAAACGTATAGCGGTCAACGCTCGTGAATTAGAACCAATCACAAAGCTTGAAGAGTCCCGCTTCCATGCCATCCACTGCCCCGCCAATTATCTTGTGCGCGCATGACGCGCGTAAGCTACGCATCGTCCATTTTCCCGCAGATCCTGCGATAGTCATTAACGGAATGATGACAAAACTCAACAGGGAAAGGTCTAGCGATTTTCTATACATTTTACATTTCAGTGACGGCTCACTTACTGTGCGCAGACGGCCATAATATGATATGTCCACATCTCCACAACGCTGCGCTGGTTGTGACGAAGACGTGACATGCCACTCACACTGACGTTGCGTTGTGAGACCACGATCTGGTCATCTTGACCGTTTGAACTGGCCACATTGGCGAACAATCCAACCCTCACGGTGTCCGTCTACGTGGACTTCAGGAAATTCAGAAACACATAGAGGGCTACGATCAGAGGTGCGTAGCTACGATCGACGTAGAGGCGTATACGTGTGTTGTCGGCTTGTCCCACACGTACATGTAGCAGACGCAGTGCACCTCGGTAGTTTGCGAGTTATGATTCCACTTCATCCGCTTTTCGGCGTTGCAGGATATGAAGATTTGAGATCCATCGCATGTTGACACAGATCAACAGATGGAAGAGAAGCGAAAACGCAAGGCATAGATAGGCAGCATAATTGAGAAGCAATTTTATATAAAGGGGTTAATCTTCTTGTTGATTTGAGGCGGACTGGCTAAACAACTGCATACATTCGAGCTATGACACTTCAGTGCACTTTGAATAGCCCGGGGCAGCTTCTTGCCGGAAGACGGCTTGACTCCTCTTTGAGAACGCTTCGTCACCTACATGTCCGCAGAATAGGAGGTACGTCTTAATCAGTGACACGCAGTGTTTGAGTGTGCATACTCTCATTTCTCATGCACTTTCTTGTCCATATTCTTCGCACGAGCCCGCTTTCTGAAAACTGGTTGCCCTCTACATTGCCTGACAAAGCTCTTCCAATTTTTATCACGATTGTGTTTGAGCATATTTTGCTTCGCCAATCGGTCGTTTGACACCAATATGCACCTCGAATAGCCTCAATCGTACTGGATTCCTGAGCGGTCTCCTCTAGGGGCCACGTACGAGAACTACGAGAACTTAGTCGAGTCCCTTAGTTAGTTTTGGCTGTTTGAAAGGCTCTGAGCCGAAATTTCTTCTCGGGACGCTGTGCGTTGAAGGTAAACGTCATGGAGCCCCAGTCTGCGCTAAGAAAAAGGATGCCGGAAAGAAGTACGGCAGTGGGCGTGCAAGCTTAGAGATTAAGGAAGCCGACTATGCACAATTTGGTCGAATTCTGGGGGAGTCCAGAAGCGAGATAGAGAAAAAAGTGCGCTCTTGACTGCTTGCGTTTTAAATGTATAACCCACGCTCACTCATGTGCACTTTGCCGCGGATCGGTATCCATGCCGCTGCGGACAAGTCGACTTGCTCGTGCCTCCGTTGATCGCAGCTTTTCACTGGTCGTGCTGTGGGAGGAACTCGCACTGAATATCTCTTATTCCTGCATAGTATTATACATGTTCCCGTGCGCGCAGAGCACTAACGGTGCGAATGTACGCGTGGCTCCTCCATCTGGCGTGATCTCGCCTCAGTGAAGTGGCCTGTGTCTGAGCTGCGGCCTGTGCTTTCGACGCTGGATGTCGCCGCTTGCCCACGTGACACGTCAGCGTTCGCGTTCGTAGTGAGACCAGGGAAGGCCCTCAGGAGAAGCCGGAGTGCGCGCGCTGTCAGCTCGCGTAGTGAGCTCGACGGTTGTCGGGGGCGTGGGGACTTCCAGAGCGAAACCCGCTTGTCGGAGAAAAAGCTAAAACGCGAGTTGGACGGCGTGCCTGAAGCTGAGGTCGACGATGTTTTGCCAGATCAGCGTCGACCCACATACGCCGACCTCGCCGACCTCCTCAGCCGTACGCCCAGCTCTGCATCGGCAACCCCAGCCTAAAAGGCTTGATACGTTTCTTCAAACTGATGTGGTTTCCTACAGTTCATCGTCGAACGGCTCTCTTTTTCTCTCGTGTTTCTATCACTGTGATGTGCGCGAGGGGTGAGGGCAGTACCCATAACAACTTGAAGTAAGGTTTGCGTCGGGTGGTCCTCTGAGTCGCTTCGATAGCGCTGCGATGATTGACACGGAGCTCGCAAAATGGCACAGGCCCTGGGGCGATGGACGGCACAGCGCCCGTCATCCCGAAGCGCTCCTTGTCCGGGGCGACAAGGTAGCACCCTATCGTGCACCCTATCGCTGAGCCTCGTCCCCACCTCCATTCCACACTTGCACTGAAATACACCAGCACCTGCAGCTTGCTTGCAGTGTCTGCAGCTTGCTTGCACCTGCAGCCCTTTCCATTCCTGCCCTCGCTGCCTTCCCTCAACAGCCTCAGCAGCAGGTTCCAGGTCGAGAGGCCTGTGTTCCAGCGGGATCGATCTGAGGCTCGCAAGAAAACGAGGCTGCCGCAGCTTAGGAGTGTGATTCACCTGCACGGGGGGCAGCCGCGCGGTTCACACAAGCAATGGCGGGGCTGTGCCAACGCTGCAGGCCTGGCGGCTCCTCGCCTCCCAAGGCCGCTCCTCCGAAAGCTTCAGCTCCGAAAGCTGCACCTCCCCCCCCTCCCCCGTTAGCCGCTAAGCCTTCGCTCAATAAGCCGCCAAGTCAGCAGACCCCGATGCCGACCTATGACGAGTTCAAAGCCATGCTTGACAAGGTGCCCTTTCTGCCGCAACAGAGTCAAGGCCCTCTTTGCCTCGGCCGTCCTGTCTTCGGCGCAGGGTCCTGCCGGCTCTCTCCCTGTATCTTTCCGCCCCCTGCCGAGTGACCTCTCGCGTGGAGCGCTACAGTGCCGGGCTCGATGCGGGCACTCCCAGGTGGCTGCTCCCTGCGCAGGTGACCTCACCATCTGTGAGCGCTGAAAGATGTTTGTGAGCGTGTGGCAGTTGAGCAGGCACTCTTGTACAAGATGCCGGCGCCGGTGAAACTCAAGGTGCCTGGGACTGCCGGACAGGAGAAAGCGTTCCCCAAGGCGGCATCCCGCCCGAGCTCTACAGCTCGTGCTCCGCCGAGCGCCGCTCCCCCAGCCTCGCCGCCGAAGCCCCCGCAGCCGCCGGCCCCTCTGCCGGATCTTGCCTCTAAGCCATCTAAGCCGGCACCCGCTCCGGAGCCGGAGCCACAAACCACTTACGCAGAGTACCAGCAGCAGCAGAAGGTGCGCAGCAGGCCGAGCGGTAGAAAGCATGTAAACAAAGACAATTGAAGATTTGCCTGTCGCTACCGTAAACGGTGCTGCTGGCACAGCATACCCACAGCAACGCGGTTAGTGTCTTTGGGGGTGATCGCTACGGGTTTGCATCGGGCGCTGATGTGGAGGGCAAGGCACTGGCGTCAAACAGGCCAACTCCTGGTCACTTCCATCTGAGGGCATGGGGGGGTTGCACAGGACCGTAATCCGTGAGGCATTCAGTTGGGATTGTGTGGGTGCAGCGGAAGATGAAGCAAGAGAAGGAGAGCCTTGAGAAGCCTGTGATGCCCAGCAAAGACATCGCCGCAGAGCAGCTGATTCAGAAGCCAGTTTCCAAGCCGGCTTCCAAGCCAGCGAAGCCGGCTTCCAAGCCGATGGCTAAGCCGGTGGAGGAACCCGAGGCACAATCAACTGCAGAGGCTATCGAGAAACCAGTGCCAATGCCAAAGCCGGTGGCGAAGCCTGTAGTAAAGCCGGTGGAGAAGTAAAGCCGGTGGCGAAGCCTGTCGTAGCCGGTGGCGAAGCCTGTAGTAAAGCCGGGTGGAGAAGCCGGTGGCGAAGCCTGTAGTAAAGCCGTGCGAAGCCTGTCGTAGCCGGTGGCTTAAGCCTGTAGTAAAGCCGGTGGAGAAGCCGGCATGGCCTGTAGTAAAGCCGGTGGCGGAGATCGGAGAAGCCTGTAGTAAAGCCGTGGAGAAGCCGGTGGAAGCCTGTAGTAAAGCCGGGTGGCGAGATCAGGAGAGGCCTGTAGTAAAGCCGGTGGAGAAGCCGGTGGAGAAGTCTGTGGTAGCCGGTGGAGAAGCCGGTGGCGAAGCCTGTAGTAAAGCCGGTGGAGAAGCCGGTGGAGAAGCCTGTAGTAAAGCCGGTGGAGAAGCCGGTGGCGAAGCCTGTAGTAACGCCAGCTGCACAACGTGGGGAGCCTGTGGAGGCGAAGGCGCCCCTGCCTGAAGAAGACGGCGCTCTGGCCCCAGGGCCCGCGGACACGGACCAGGCCGCCGAGACCCAGAGCGCAGGCACCGCCTCGACTGCTCCAGAGGAGGCGGCCGCAGCCGACGCA
>LGRX02024607.1:0-40986 GCA_001247695.2 Cymbomonas tetramitiformis | reverse complement strand
ATGAGAATGGTGATGGGCCCTCGGATGGGAATGGAGAGGATACGCAAGACGAAGATGCGCAAGACGAGGAGGGGGCACAGGCAGGGGATGGTAGTGGTGACGAAGAATAGCAATCATTTTGTGTAGAACTGCCGTACTGTTTTTGCCGTCCTGACCACTTCACTTGTAAATATTGTTTATAATTGCATTGTATACTAAAATAATCATATGGACCCGCTGAATAACCATATGGACCCACATAATAATCGCATGGACCCGCTTGATGATCACATGGACCCGTTTTACAATCGCATGGACCCGCTTAATACCCACACGGACCCGCGAATAATCGTATGGACCCACAAAATAATCACATGGACCCTCTGAATAACCATATGGACCCACATAATAATCGCATGGACCCGCTTGCAGAGCACATGGACCCGTTTTACAATCGCATGGACCCGCTTAATACCCAAACGAACCCGCCGAATAATCGTATGGACCAACAAAATAATCACATGGACCCGCTGAATAACCATATGGACCCACATAATAATCGCATGGACCCGCTTGCTGATCACATGGACCCGTTTTACAATCGCATGGACCCGCTTAATACCCACACGGACCCGCGAATAATCGTATGGACCCACAAAATAATCACACGGACCCTCTGAATAACCATATGGACCCACATAATAATCGCATGGACCCGCTTGCAGAGCACATGGACCCGTTTTACAATCGCATGGACCCGCTTAATACCCGCACGGACCCGCCGAATAATCGTATGGACCCACAAAATGATCACATGGACCCGCTGAATAACCGTATGGACCCACATCATAATCGAATGGACCCGCTTGCAGAGCACATGGACCCGTTTTACAATCGCATGGACCCGCTTAATACCCACATGGACCCGCCGAAGAATCATATGGACCAACAAAATAATCATATGGACCCGCTGAATAACCGTATGGACCCACAAAATAATCGTATGGACCCACAAAATAATCACATGGACCCGCTAAATAACCGTATGGACCCGCTTGCAGAGCACATGGACCCGTTTTACAAACGCATGGACCCGCTTAATACCCACATGGACCCGCCGAAGAATCGTATGGACCCACAAAATAATCACATGGACCCGCAGAATAATCGCATAGACCCACATACTAATCACATGGACCCGCTTAATGCCCACGTGGACCCGCCGGATAATCATACGGACCCGCTTAATACTCACACGGACCCGCTAGATTATCGCTTGGACCCGCCTAAATACCACATGGACCTGCCGAGTAATCATATGAACCCATCGAGCGAGCGCCCAAACGGGGGTGGGGGGGGGTCCATGCTGGGTCCATGTGATGCATTCCCTACGGGTCCATGCGAGGTCCATGCGTCGCATGGACCCGTAGGAATGTCTGACCATCGGACCCATGTGGCCCTCACCGGTCCATGTGGGGTCCATGTGATGATAACTGAGTGGTCCCCGCGAAGTCCATGTGATTGTACCTACCGGTCCATGCGGGGTCCATGTGGGGTCCATGCGTCGCATGGACCCGTAGGAATGTCTGACCATCGGACCCATGTGGCCCTCACCGGTCCATGTCGGGTCCACATGCTACGTACACACTAAGAGGTATCACATGGACCCCACATGGACCCGTAGGGAGGGTCCATGTGAGGTCCATGTGACTGAAAACCGTATGGACCCCACATGGACCTTCAGTGGACCCCATATGGACCCCTAGGGAGAAATGTCTGACCATTTGGGGCATGCGAGGTCCATTCCAAGTCCACGGGGGTCCACGTGAGGTCCATGCGGGGTCCATGTGATTTATGAATCACATGGACCCGTCCCTATTTGGTAGGGTCTGTACCAGCGAAGCGGTCCGATTTGTCTCCGAGATTTTTCGTGGCAACGATTCGTTCGCAACCTTTCTGTCAAAATTGTCGCGAGCAAGCTGTTGACATTTGTCGAGAATCTCCCTCGCAGCTGCGGTGGTCGGAGCTGGCAGCTGCGGGGTGTGTGGTGTCGCAGTGTGCTGCGCACCCACATCATCAAAAATCGTCTCTAATCTACGGACGCGAGACCGCGTCATTCTATTTGCTGTGGTAACCATGATAGAGAGACAGGGGAAAGGTCGAGCTAAGCAGGGCGATGGTGTAAGAACTGTCACAGCGGCCAGATACTCCGTAGAAGTCTCAGCAGAACAGATTGAAAATTACAGGTCGTAAGCGGAAGATTGAGAGCGGCCAAAATTCACAACGTGTGGAGCGTCCTCGCCAGGGCCAGTGGCGCACGATGCAGATCAACTCTCGCTGCGACGATACTGCCGTAAAAATAAAAAACAATCCGTCACAAACTGATCTCCTGCGCAGCGAAGGCGAGCACAACGCGTGCCGCCATCACTGCCATGTCAAAAGGCCATACCGCGAGAATGATACACCACCGCCCAAGTGGGCGCTCAACCCCTCCTACGTCCTACTTAGCCGAACATGGCAACAGCAAGGCGCTGCGCCATCATCAGAATCACCGGAAAGCCAGTGCGGGCCATAACCTGCGAGAAAGACAGATCCGCTGTCCGGCTAAGCTCGCTCAAGATCAAACTGATAATCACATAAACAGTGTCTGGCCGAGGCTTTATGCTCTCGGAAACCCAGACAGTGAAACAAGACTGTACTACTGTACAGTACAGTGCTAGGATCGGTCACGGACACGATACGGAAGCAGGGTCAGGCTAGGGGCTAATAATCAGAGCCCATAATAACTAAGCCTAAACCCGAAGTCAAGCAAATAATCTTCCATCCAGCTGCTGCGAGTGCACTCCGATCACCGCTGCCACGGTGCAACCTGCTCAAGGGCGGGGGGCGGGACTTCCACACAATTAATCAGAACACGGCAAGAAGCCTTCTCAGTCACTGAGACGGCTCTTATGGCCTCCGACCGATTAGAAAACCTCAGTTTTCAGATCGGTTCCCGGTGACTGTCATACTTCCAGTCACCTGTCACAGATCAGAAAACTCTCAGTTTCTTATTTCACAGAAATAAGTCTGATAAAAGGGTCAGCCCTTACATCTCCAAACCCGATATTGGATATTTAATATGATATCAGATATCGTATGGCCGTCTGTCCACAGTAAATCAGCCGAATCGTTTCTTAACACTGTATCGCGCGGGGAAATTGCTCGCCCCGCGCGCTGAGAGCCTTTACGATATATAATTCTAGAAAGTATACCAATGTTGTCGTTCTTGAATTATTTTATCAACAAATGCATATCTAAGAGTTTAACAGTTATATGCTATACGATTTTTTTCTATTCACAATTTCGGAAATCCGAGCACACCACGTGGAAGCCCGCGGAGAGGGCTATAATTCTATCCGTTTATATGTTGGATTTGACCACTGTAAACGCCCCTAAAAATAGTGTTCGATATAACGGTCAAATGCAACATATAAACGGATAGAATTATAGCCCTTTTCGCGGGCTTCCACGTGGTGTGCTCAAAACTTCCAAAAAATGATTTCTCCAAAAACGTATAGCGGTCAACGCTCGTGAATTAGAACCAATCACAAAGCTTGAAGAGTCCCGCTTCCATGCCATCCACTGCCCCGCCAATTATCTTGTGCGCGCATGACGCGCGTAAGCTACGCATCGTCCATTTTCCCGCAGATCCTGCGATAGTCATTAACGGAATGATGACAAAACTCAACAGGGAAAGGTCTAGCGATTTTCTATACATTTTACATTTCAGTGACGGCTCACTTACTGTGCGCAGACGGCCATAATATGATATGTCCACATCTCCACAACGCTGCGCTGGTTGTGACGAAGACGTGACATGCCACTCACACTGACGTTGCGTTGTGAGACCACGATCTGGTCATCTTGACCGTTTGAACTGGCCACATTGGCGAACAATCCAACCCTCACGGTGTCCGTCTACGTGGACTTCAGGAAATTCAGAAACACATAGAGGGCTACGATCAGAGGTGCGTAGCTACGATCGACGTAGAGGCGTATACGTGTGTTGTCGGCTTGTCCCACACGTACATGTAGCAGACGCAGTGCACCTCGGTAGTTTGCGAGTTATGATTCCACTTCATCCGCTTTTCGGCGTTGCAGGATATGAAGATTTGAGATCCATCGCATGTTGACACAGATCAACAGATGGAAGAGAAGCGAAAACGCAAGGCATAGATAGGCAGCATAATTGAGAAGCAATTTTATATAAAGGGGTTAATCTTCTTGTTGATTTGAGGCGGACTGGCTAAACAACTGCATACATTCGAGCTATGACACTTCAGTGCACTTTGAATAGCCCGGGGCAGCTTCTTGCCGGAAGACGGCTTGACTCCTCTTTGAGAACGCTTCGTCACCTACATGTCCGCAGAATAGGAGGTACGTCTTAATCAGTGACACGCAGTGTTTGAGTGTGCATACTCTCATTTCTCATGCACTTTCTTGTCCATATTCTTCGCACGAGCCCGCTTTCTGAAAACTGGTTGCCCTCTACATTGCCTGACAAAGCTCTTCCAATTTTTATCACGATTGTGTTTGAGCATATTTTGCTTCGCCAATCGGTCGTTTGACACCAATATGCACCTCGAATAGCCTCAATCGTACTGGATTCCTGAGCGGTCTCCTCTAGGGGCCACGTACGAGAACTACGAGAACTTAGTCGAGTCCCTTAGTTAGTTTTGGCTGTTTGAAAGGCTCTGAGCCGAAATTTCTTCTCGGGACGCTGTGCGTTGAAGGTAAACGTCATGGAGCCCCAGTCTGCGCTAAGAAAAAGGATGCCGGAAAGAAGTACGGCAGTGGGCGTGCAAGCTTAGAGATTAAGGAAGCCGACTATGCACAATTTGGTCGAATTCTGGGGGAGTCCAGAAGCGAGATAGAGAAAAAAGTGCGCTCTTGACTGCTTGCGTTTTAAATGTATAACCCACGCTCACTCATGTGCACTTTGCCGCGGATCGGTATCCATGCCGCTGCGGACAAGTCGACTTGCTCGTGCCTCCGTTGATCGCAGCTTTTCACTGGTCGTGCTGTGGGAGGAACTCGCACTGAATATCTCTTATTCCTGCATAGTATTATACATGTTCCCGTGCGCGCAGAGCACTAACGGTGCGAATGTACGCGTGGCTCCTCCATCTGGCGTGATCTCGCCTCAGTGAAGTGGCCTGTGTCTGAGCTGCGGCCTGTGCTTTCGACGCTGGATGTCGCCGCTTGCCCACGTGACACGTCAGCGTTCGCGTTCGTAGTGAGACCAGGGAAGGCCCTCAGGAGAAGCCGGAGTGCGCGCGCTGTCAGCTCGCGTAGTGAGCTCGACGGTTGTCGGGGGCGTGGGGACTTCCAGAGCGAAACCCGCTTGTCGGAGAAAAAGCTAAAACGCGAGTTGGACGGCGTGCCTGAAGCTGAGGTCGACGATGTTTTGCCAGATCAGCGTCGACCCACATACGCCGACCTCGCCGACCTCCTCAGCCGTACGCCCAGCTCTGCATCGGCAACCCCAGCCTAAAAGGCTTGATACGTTTCTTCAAACTGATGTGGTTTCCTACAGTTCATCGTCGAACGGCTCTCTTTTTCTCTCGTGTTTCTATCACTGTGATGTGCGCGAGGGGTGAGGGCAGTACCCATAACAACTTGAAGTAAGGTTTGCGTCGGGTGGTCCTCTGAGTCGCTTCGATAGCGCTGCGATGATTGACACGGAGCTCGCAAAATGGCACAGGCCCTGGGGCGATGGACGGCACAGCGCCCGTCATCCCGAAGCGCTCCTTGTCCGGGGCGACAAGGTAGCACCCTATCGTGCACCCTATCGCTGAGCCTCGTCCCCACCTCCATTCCACACTTGCACTGAAATACACCAGCACCTGCAGCTTGCTTGCAGTGTCTGCAGCTTGCTTGCACCTGCAGCCCTTTCCATTCCTGCCCTCGCTGCCTTCCCTCAACAGCCTCAGCAGCAGGTTCCAGGTCGAGAGGCCTGTGTTCCAGCGGGATCGATCTGAGGCTCGCAAGAAAACGAGGCTGCCGCAGCTTAGGAGTGTGATTCACCTGCACGGGGGGCAGCCGCGCGGTTCACACAAGCAATGGCGGGGCTGTGCCAACGCTGCAGGCCTGGCGGCTCCTCGCCTCCCAAGGCCGCTCCTCCGAAAGCTTCAGCTCCGAAAGCTGCACCTCCCCCCCCTCCCCCGTTAGCCGCTAAGCCTTCGCTCAATAAGCCGCCAAGTCAGCAGACCCCGATGCCGACCTATGACGAGTTCAAAGCCATGCTTGACAAGGTGCCCTTTCTGCCGCAACAGAGTCAAGGCCCTCTTTGCCTCGGCCGTCCTGTCTTCGGCGCAGGGTCCTGCCGGCTCTCTCCCTGTATCTTTCCGCCCCCTGCCGAGTGACCTCTCGCGTGGAGCGCTACAGTGCCGGGCTCGATGCGGGCACTCCCAGGTGGCTGCTCCCTGCGCAGGTGACCTCACCATCTGTGAGCGCTGAAAGATGTTTGTGAGCGTGTGGCAGTTGAGCAGGCACTCTTGTACAAGATGCCGGCGCCGGTGAAACTCAAGGTGCCTGGGACTGCCGGACAGGAGAAAGCGTTCCCCAAGGCGGCATCCCGCCCGAGCTCTACAGCTCGTGCTCCGCCGAGCGCCGCTCCCCCAGCCTCGCCGCCGAAGCCCCCGCAGCCGCCGGCCCCTCTGCCGGATCTTGCCTCTAAGCCATCTAAGCCGGCACCCGCTCCGGAGCCGGAGCCACAAACCACTTACGCAGAGTACCAGCAGCAGCAGAAGGTGCGCAGCAGGCCGAGCGGTAGAAAGCATGTAAACAAAGACAATTGAAGATTTGCCTGTCGCTACCGTAAACGGTGCTGCTGGCACAGCATACCCACAGCAACGCGGTTAGTGTCTTTGGGGGTGATCGCTACGGGTTTGCATCGGGCGCTGATGTGGAGGGCAAGGCACTGGCGTCAAACAGGCCAACTCCTGGTCACTTCCATCTGAGGGCATGGGGGGGTTGCACAGGACCGTAATCCGTGAGGCATTCAGTTGGGATTGTGTGGGTGCAGCGGAAGATGAAGCAAGAGAAGGAGAGCCTTGAGAAGCCTGTGATGCCCAGCAAAGACATCGCCGCAGAGCAGCTGATTCAGAAGCCAGTTTCCAAGCCGGCTTCCAAGCCAGCGAAGCCGGCTTCCAAGCCGATGGCTAAGCCGGTGGAGGAACCCGAGGCACAATCAACTGCAGAGGCTATCGAGAAACCAGTGCCAATGCCAAAGCCGGTGGCGAAGCCCAGTGCCTGTAGTAAAGCCGGTGGCGGAAGCCTGTCAAGCCGGTGGCGAAGCCTGTAGTAAAGCGGTGGAGAAGCCTGGTAAAGCCGGTGGCGAAGCCTGTAGTAAAGCCCGGTGGTAGAAAGCCGGTGGCGAAGCCTGTAGTAAAGCCGGGGCGGAGATCGTGGAGAGAAGCCTGTGTAAAGCCGGTGGAGAAGCCGGTGGAGAAGCCTGCAGTAAGCCGGTGGCGGAGATCGTGGAGAGGCCTGTAAAAGCCGGTGGAGAAGCCGGTGGAGAAGTCTGTGAAAGCCGGTGGAGAAGCCGGTGGCGAAGCCTGTAGTAAAGCCGGTGGAGAAGCCGGTGGAGAAGCCTGTAGTAAAGCCGGTGGAGAAGCCGGTGGCGAAGCCTGTAGTAACGCCAGCTGCACAACGTGGGGAGCCTGTGGAGGCGAAGGCGCCCCTGCCTGAAGAAGACGGCGCTCTGGCCCCAGGGCCCGCGGACACGGACCAGGCCGCCGAGACCCAGAGCGCAGGCACCGCCTCGACTGCTCCAGAGGAGGCGGCCGCAGCCGACGCAGATATGGTCCAGAACTTCTCCTCCCCCGCGCTCCTCCCAAGCCCCCTCCCCAGTGCAGAGCGCCCCCGCCTGCCGCCCTTGATACCATCTCCAGCATCTCTCTTGCTTTCTACCGACTCCGCATTCCTCGGCCTTCCTCTCCCCCCTTGCGCGCGTGCACATTCGACCGGCCTGGCCACCCACGCCTAGTCCCAAGCAGTGCTGCCCGCAGTCAAAATCTCCACTTTGAGCACACGCTGCCACCGTAACACCTCTCAAGGGGTAGCAAGTGGCTGCTTAACACCCCCCTTCGTCTCCCAGGGCTCATCCCCAAGTTCCCAGGCGGTAGATTTCCGCCGCTGTTAGTGCGGCAAGTGAGTAGGTCACCGCGAGATGGCAGCGCTGATGGCAGATGCAGCTGGCTTCCCGCGAGCAGTGGGGGTGTTGAAGCCAGCGCCGCGTGGGGCCTGCAGGCCTGTAGAGGGCCTGTAGGAACCGCAGCGGCGCAGGAGTGCCACGTCATCCGTAGTGCACTGCAGAAGCCCAGCGCGCCACGTCATCGGGGAAGTGGGCCGGCGACTGCAGGCGGCCAAGATTGCAGCGTTGATGGCGGAGAACGAGGCGCTAAAGATGGAGCTTGAGAAGAAGGAGGAGCTGCCGAGCCCCCTGAAGCGGCCTGCGCCTCGGCCTGTCCGCGTCATCACCGGGGACGTGGAGGCGAGGTGCGAGAAGCACAGCACTGCTGCGGACCTGGGGGGCCTGTCGAGGGCTTCCAGCTGCCCGCCTTCCCGCGAGAGAGCCCCAGGCTGCGCACTCGTGACTGCCGGCCACTGCTGCGCGAGACAGCTCCAGGCTGCGCACTCGTGACTGCCGACCACTGCCGCGCTAGCAAGCCCCAGGCTGCGCACTCGTGACTGCCGACCACTGCCGCGCGAGACAGCCCCAGGCTGCGCACTCGTGACTGCCGGCCACTGCTGCGCGAGCGAGCCCCAGGCTGCGCACTCGTGACTGCCGGCCACTGCCGCGCTAGCGAGCCCCGGGCTGCGCACTCGTGACTGCCGGCCACTGCCGCGCGAGAGAGCCCCAGGCTGCGCAATGGGGGGGTTGGAGGGAGTGCAGCTTGTTATTTTTTGGTCATGGGCATGTTTGGGGGGAGCGCAGGCGCGAGGCGAGACGGAAGCACTTCCAAGAGCAGCTGGTGCGCCTCGATCTTCCGGTTTCTATGAGCAGGCTTCAGGATGTAGGCCGTGGCGGTTTCTACGAGCAGGCTTCAGGATGTAGGCCGTGGCGGTTTCCTTGAGCAGACTTCAGGATGTAGGCCGTGGCGGTTTCTATGTGCAGGCTTCAGGATGTAGGCCGTGGCGTTTTCTATGAGCAGGCTTCAGGATGCAGGCCGTGGCGTGCCCCGGGCGAGGAGACCCTGCGCCCCCTGGTGCCGACTGATTGCTGCATGATGTGCAGCGAACTGCAGCCGGCGTGTGGCTGACGGCAGCAGCACCGGGGTGGCCAGGACAAAGCGCAGGCTCTGCTCAAATCCGGGGCCTGGGTCCAGGGCACCATCACTGGTGAGACACCGCCGCGCTACTCACCCTTTGACCCCCCTTCGACCCCCCTTGCGTCTCTTCCATCCCTCTGCATCGACTCCGTGGTGTGGCTGAAGCTTTGACCCGCGAGCTCATGTTGGGCGCGTCCTGGCATCCCCCCCGGTTTGCACCACCAAGGTTTGCAGGAAGTTCAAATGGTAATTGCGGTGATGAAGAGATCTCTGGTGCAAGCTCGGGAGAGGCGGATGGATGAAGCGGGAGGGGGGTGCGTGGATTGGCAGGGTATAACAAAGGCGGGGTAATCGTGCAGTTCGCAGGGGGGGCTCGGGTGCGTCTTCGGCGCACAGTTGCCCACCCACTTGAACACAATGGAGGCGCGCCCGCGAGAGGGCCAGTGCGCCTCCGACTGCATGCGCCACCAGTCCCAGAACGGGCGAGCTGCTCTAATGGCTGCGCCTGCGTGCCATGTCTCCGCACCTCCCTGTGCCAGCCTGGCATTTGCGCCCCCCATACGCCACCCTGACGATCGGCACGACCTACTTCCCACTTCCCAGCTCGGCAACTCAAGTCCTCCTGTGCGGCCCAGACTGTGGGGTCTGCGGCCCGCGGCCTGTTCGTGCCTTCCCCTGTGCGAGAGCCTCGGCACGGGGTTGGTGAAGCTGGAGGCGGCGGCGGCGGCGCAGGGATTCGTGCCCTTCTCGCAGCTGAGCCGGAACATGCGGCACATGGTGAGCCTGCTGGAGGGCCAGCAGACGGACCAAGACCCCGAGCCTCGGGAGCAGCCTGCAGCTGGTGTGTGCCCCAGCCTCGCGCGCTCCTCCAACGGAAGCCAGGCCTCCCCCGCCCAGTGCCGTTGATGCCAGGCCTCCGCCGCCCAGTGCCGTTGATGCCAGGCCTCCCCCGTCCAGTGCCGTTGATGCCAGGCCTCCCCCGCCCAGTGCCGTTGATGCCAGGCCTCCGCCGCCCAGTGCCGTTGATGCCAGGCCTCCGCCGCCCAGTGCCGTTGATGCCAGGCCTCCGCCGCCCAGTGCCGTTGATGCCAGGCCTCCTCCGCCCAGTGCCGTTGATGCCAGGCCTCCGCCGTCCAGTGCCGTTGATGCCAGGCCTCCGCCGCCCAGTGCCGTTGATGCCAGGCCTCCCCCGCCCAGTGCCGTTGATGCCAGGCCTCCGCCGCCCAGTGCCGTTGATGCCAGGCCTCCCCCGCCCAGTGCCGTTGATGCCAGGCCTCCGCCGCCCAGTGCCGTTGATGCCAGGCCTCCGCCGCCCAGTGCCGTTGATGCCAGGCCTCCGCCGCCCAGTGCCGTTGATGCCAGGCCTCCCCCGTCCAGTGCCGGTCAATTGGGGGACGGCAAAAGGAGCTTCGGAGAGTGCGGTGCTGTGCGGAAGGAAGGCGCCCTGCAGGGTGTCCTCCAACACCACCATCTGAAGTCAAGGATGCAGGAATGTTCCGACATGGTTGTGATGACAACTTAGCGGGGTCGTGTCATTTGTGATGGTGTAAATTCTGTAAATCTCAACGGGGTAAATTGTGATGATGATGGAGGTGGGGCTGCTGTAAGTGGAGTCAGCTGTGATGGTGGCTGCAGTCTTATCGAGCGCCCACACCGTCTGCTCTATGCGCATGATGGTGATAATGATCCCGGCCGCGTTTCGAAGCGGGCATTAGAGCCCCCCGGTCCATCATGACACGCCGCTTCGTATTCGGTGTTCCCTATTGGTCGACATGCGGGCCATTTCGAGGTCCTGGAGTATGCACAGCCAAAATTTGAGTCGGGGTCACATGATGACTAATTTCACTCGGTCGACGATATTTTGGGGATCATTTTGATTTGGGCCGTCAGATTTTGGCAGAATCCGCCTACAGAAGGTGCACGAAATACACCTTACAGGATTGATCCAAGAATGGTCGGAGGGCAAACTAGGCTTGACTCGTGCGCGGAGTCTCGCATGTGACATGCGTCTTACCGGAAAAGGCGACCCTGCTGTATTAGTCCGGGAGATGTTCCCAACCCTGTCAGTGGGAATCACGCGATTGGCTGTGGGGTCCCACGTGGCGCGCCCCAGGAGAGGGCGAAGCGAAGGCAGCGGACCCAGACTCTGAGGCGAATACCCGACGAGAGGTCTTATCTTCTTTGGTTGGGGAGAACATACAGGTGCACGTGCTGTCGGGTGCGCCCCTCCGCCTCCTCGGTGCCCCTCGCGCTCCGCCTCCTCGGTGCCCCTCGCGCTCCGCCTCCTCGGTGCCCCTCGCGCTTCCCTACCTCGGTGCCCCTCGCGCTCCGCCTCCTCGGTGCCCCTCGCGCCCCGCCATCCAAAGCGAAGTGGCGACCCGTGTTGATTTGGGGTGCAGCTGAGCGAGGCCCGGCGAGCACATTCGTTGTGCCCGTGCTGTCATCCGAGCCAAGCGAATGTGCGACCTACGGCCACACATTGCATTCTCTTACATCTGTCAGCGTCATCATATTCACGGAGAAGCAATCCAGATCTCGAAGGTCATCGACTTACACTCCGGCATGCGCACGCGCCCTTCTTGCACAGCTTCCCTGCATCCACGAAAGCTATGCGCGAAGGGCGCGTGTCCACGCCCGAGCGCAATTCGAAGCTTTTAAAGATCTGAAGTGCTTTTTGGTGAATATAACGGCGCCGAAAGATTTTTCAAGAGAACGCGATGTATGGCCGTAGGTCGCACGTTATTTTGGCTCGATGACAACGAGGATGTGCCCGCACAACGAATGTGCTCGCCTCGCCTCGCGCAGCTGCACCCTTGAACCAGGCCTTTCACCAGCAGTTTGTACACAGCGTCTACGGCATGGGATGCCAAGGTGCTTCTTCTCATCGAGTTGCTGTGGCATTGTGTCGACGCGGGATGGAGATGACCAACACCTCATGTGTGCGCAGCTGATGGCGTTGTTGGATGGGGCGGACGCAGTGGATAGGGAGTCGGGGCGAGTGGTGCTCACCTCCGACATGGACTCCTCTCTGTCGGAGGACGGGCAGCAGCGGGCTCGGGAGAGCATCTTCGAGCGCATCGAGGCACGCGCCCCGAGCCCGCCTCGCCTGCAATGCCTTCAGGAGCCGCCGCCGTGCGCTGTTACCATGCAAACCGCAGAAGCATATCGAATTGAAATTAAATTGCCAGGTGTACACATCGGCGGTTGCATGGCACCTGCGCATCAGAGCTGCGGGGCGGTGCTGCCCCCCCCCTGTGCCCCATCCCCTGGCAACACCCTTTACCGTAGGCTGGTAAAAGGTGAGGCTGTGGTGGTCTTGCAACACTGGATTGAGCGCCTCGACTGCCTGTGGTAATGTAGCCGAGTTCCCAACGGGGGGAGCGTGAAGTGAAGAGCACGCGTCGAGTGCTGGTAGACTGTCGGTTGATTGTGGAGGCGTCAGAACTGCCCGTAGGGGGGGGCGTGCCAAGGAGTGCCATGATTGGGGAGGCGTCAGAACTGTCCTTAGGGGGCGTGCCAAGGAGTGCACTGATTGTGGAGGCGTCAAAACTGCCCGTAGGGGGCGTGCCCAGACGAAGCAAGTTGAAGAGTGTAATTGCTATATGTGTGTGGATTTTAGAATACATAGAGAATGGAGCGTTTCTAAAATCGTGATGCTGCCGAGTGATGCCGAAGGCGCACCTTGATGTGGCGCAGGAAGGGGACATCGTGGAGACCACCATCACCAACATCACGGAGTTCGGAGCGTTCTGCCAGGTGAGAGGGCGGGAAGCTTCTCGACTGCGCGTGCCACCGAATCTTGAATCGTGGCTGCCGCGACTTGGAAGCGGTGGACAGCGCCACTTGGCGCGCGCCCGCAGGGTGGTCGGCGGCATATTGTGGTTAAGGGCGGCGGTGTGAGGAGATGTGGAGGAGGCTTTGGGGTGTCAGGTGCAAGGCTTGAACGGCATGATCCATCTGAGTGAGATCGCGTGGAAGCACCTGAAGCACCCGCAGGAAGTGCTGGAGGTGGGCCAGCAGGTGCAGGCGTGCATCACCTTCAAGGACCAGAAGAAGCAGCGGCTGTCGCTCTCGATGAAGAGGCTCCTACCTGACCCCCTCCTGCAGGTCCACCCACTCCCGATGCCTTGCCCTCCCGGGAGTGACTGGCCCAAAACTATTCGCGGGCCACCACAGCACCCCCAGTGTTCAAATTACAAGGGGCTGAAGCCACCCCGCGGGCGCTCGCCGCTGCCCCCGTCCCGCCACGACCCACGCCTGGAAGCACAGGCACTCGGGCCGGCGCACGTCCGCATCGAAAAAAGAGGACGGCCGAGGCTTGGTAGCACTTGAGCGTCATCTGTAAAGGGAGGACCCTGGTGGCGCCGGCTTGGCAAGCGCAGATTTAGGGTGAGAGGTGACTCACCACATGGTCGGTCCGGCTTTGATGCATGTGCTCCTAGTCCTTGGGCTCGCTGCCAGCCTCATCCAAGCTCTGCGCATTGATGGCGACTTCTGTGTGAGAAGGCGCGGTCTGATGGCCACAGCGCCGCTTCGCCGTAGTGAGCACGGGCCCGGGACGTTGGGAACGGAGTGGCCGACGGTATTTTAGAGCCAACAAGTCGGCACCGTCCAGCGTGTGCCACTGCGTGTGGCATGGCATGGCACCTGAGCTGGCGAAAGGTTTTTATTGCAGTGCGCGTGTTGAGCATCAGGAGCCAGCGCCTCCGTGCAGTAACCCGCCACGTGGGACTGCCATTTCGCCACTGCCAATGCCGCTTTTCAAGGCTATGAGGGGGGGGCGATGCTGGCAGTCCATGGACGTGCTGGCTGATGCAGCGGAGCGAGGCGAGGTGAAGCTGCTCGAGGGGGACATGGAAGACGTGCCAGAGGTGTGCAGGCTGCTGGCAATGCAGGTAAGCTGGTCCCGCCTACGCCTTCCCGTCGACTTCTCTTCCATCCGCGTCTTCGCCTGCGGGCGAACGGGAGCAGACTTCCTTCAGTGACAGAGGAATCTGCATCAGAGGAGGCTGCTGCGGTACTCTGCTCGGAGAATCGAACCATTTCAAACTGGTGTGCGATAATGGGTTTGCTGTTTTTTTTGTCCGGCGCCTCATGATTGTTGCATGCCGGGGACTCGTGTGCAACCGTCCCCCTAACCCTAAATACCGTTTATATGAACTTGCCTTGCCTTGAACGCATGTCCTTGCCTGGGCTTCGAGCGCCGGCATGGAATATAACGGACCTGCAGTGCAAAGCTGGATGCGCTCCTATTTGCCCCCCAATTTCTTTCTGACTAGGCTGTGTGGACTCTTCCGGGTTCTCCGGAGCTCACTAGTGAAGACTGGGACCCGCTAAGTCTTACTGAGCCACCTGAGCCTCTCTGCACCTGCACCGCCGGCGCGCCGCTGCCGTGTCTCTGGAGCCGGTTCACCTCTGCTCCCTGCGTTGCTCGAGCCCTCTCTCCACCACCAAGCCTACGCTCAAGAGCACTCCTCTGCTCTCTGAGCCTCACTGGGCCACCTGAGCCCCTCTGCAACTGCCCTGCCTGCCACACTGCTGCTGTGTCTCTGAAGCCGACTCACCACTGTTCCTCGAGCCACTCGAGCCATCTCTTCACCACCAAGCCCACGCTTGGGACCACCCCGCTGCCCTCTACCTGCCCTAGAGCCTGGTCTCAAGAGAGCTCGCCCACCTGCGCCACGGCCGGAATCTTCAACCGCTGTCCCAAGGGGCTGAGAGTGATGAACTGGATTGCCCCCAGCTGAACTTGCGCACCCGCCGCCGATCTGCGCCTGCAACCCTCTACCCCCAGCGCCAACTCTATGGGACTGAAGCCCTTGCACTGAATGCCTTGCGAGGAAGCTGTGAACTTGAGCAATGCGCTCCACACTTGCGCTGCAACTGTCGTGCTCTACTGTTCCACCGGGATGGCACCACGGGGATGATGGTGGGCTGGCTTTTGTCGGCGGATCTCATGCCGTTCAGTGTGTGTACATGTGGCTGACGTTGTTGACGGGGACGCCGGCCACTTGGAAACGGGTGATTGGATGCGGCTGTCCCCGTTAACAAAGAAAGCCGTTCACCCGCACTGTCGATGAGCGCAGCTGCGATCCAAGTGGCTTCTTTTTGGTGGGTATTGCCTCTTGAACAATGGAGCAGACTAGTCTGCTTTTATTGTAAGGACAGGCAGGGTGGGGTGACGGCTACACTCTACGTTCTCCCTTGTTCCTTGCGGGGACTGCCTCGGTGCCTGCTTTTGGTTGCAGCTTTCATGAATCGTCCAGTGCCTGTCCATTGGTTTGCATTCATCGACCAGTGGGTCCCATCGATCGACCCCGGGCCACCGGCGGGCGTGCCAGGAGGGCTCGCTTATCCCATTACCCAAGGCCCCGTGAGAAGCCCCGTGTCCCTCCCTCTGAGGCCTTTGGAGCGGGGAGATGTGGCGCAGGAAGGGGTGGAGGCCGTCATATGCGCGAAGCACTTTGCAACGGAGACACACAGCCCAGCCTTCCAGGTTCCTCCCCCCCCCCCCCAGTGCTGCAGGGAAGGTGCGAGGTGCTGGCCTGCATAAGCAAATGAGGGAGGTGACTAGAGCCCAGATGTCAGCGGGCGATGAGTGTGGGAGGATGACCTGAGGCGAGTGTGACGCGGTCACTCCTGCGACTTGACGCGAGTGTGGGAGGATGACCTGAGGCGAGTGTGGCGCGGTCACTCCTGCGACCTGACGTGAGTGTGGGAGGATGACCTGAGGCGAGTGTGACGCGGTCAGTCCTGCGACCTGACGTGAGTTTGGGAGGATGACCTGAGGCAAGTGTGGCGCGGTCACTCCCGCGACCTGACGTGAGTGTGGGAGGATGACCTGAGGCGAGTGTGGCGCGGTCACTCCTGCGACCTGACGTGAGTGTGGGAGGATGACCTGAGGCGAGTGTGGCGCGGTCAGTCCTGCGACCTGACGCGAGTGTGGGAGGATGACCTGAGGCGAGTGTGGCGCGGTCACTCCTGCGACCTGACGCGAATCAACACGTAGACGAGCCCATGAATCGGCAAAAGCGACTTTTTTTTCATTTTGTTGCACCTGGCATGCTTTGATAGGTTCCGCCTGATTCCGTGAAATCGTGCGCCAAGCGGCAAAGAACAACTGCAAGGCGCACAAAGTCGCAGCGGGAGCTCGGCTTGCGTTTCGAGCAGCGTGTCGCTCGCGTACACCGCACATGTGTCACACATTGCCACATCTACAACTGGACAAGAATTACAGCTCTGATGATTTTGCTCATCATGCTTCGTCCAGTCATACCTGTTTGGACGCTGTTTACATCCGTGCCTAAAATCTGCATGCCAGCGCAGTATTTCCAATTTTCGAAATGTGTCCCGGAGAGCCGGGTGCCCTGAGATGTGTTTGCGTTTTTGTGCGAAGCTGTGGCTTGCTGAGGAAAATGCGGAGGGCTTCAAACTCTTTGCTCGCAAGGACGCTTCCATGCAGGAGGTACCCCCGCCGCCGCAAACTGTCCCTGCGCTCCTGGATGCTTGCCTGCGAAGATCATTCCCTGCAGGTCGCAGGAAGTGGGCCTGTCCAACTGCCTCGCACCATCCAAAGGGGTGTGGTGCCCTTTCCTTGATGCTTCCACACCGGAAGATGTGGGCACATTTAACGCCCGGCAGACAGGGAGGTGGCACCACCAATTTGCGAAAATGTTACTGATTTGATGCCTGGTTGCGGAGTATGGCAGTTGATGGTGGAAACGATCTTGACCCGAGATCAGCTAAAAGTGGCGGTAGAAAAAGTCACAACAATTTTGTTGCAGAGCTTATAGCTGCGTTTATGTGGAGGTCTCAGAGTGGCGGACCACTGAAGGATTCGCTCTTGGAGGGGAAAATATAGGGCATTGGCAGAGTGCTAAGTGATGTACCTTTATAGGGCCACCACATGCGGCTGCCTTTGACATTCTTGTGAACCTTCAATCAGAGTATCCCTCCGCTCTAGAATTCAGATGATTCCCATTGTGAGGGAAATATACCATCGTGGTACCGTATGGCTTCCGAAGGTGATGTACATGCTAGAGGGCACCTATAGGGCATATTGACGTAAGAGTTATGTGCCGTGAGCACAAGGAACACCATTTGTGGCAGGATCTGCACTTTTATTTGATTGTATGTGGTTTCCCCCTTGCTCAATCATGAGGACCACATAGCAACGCCGAGTGTGTACCACCCATCCCAAGGTTTTTAGATAAATCTTGGACACATAGATATGACCCCAAATAAGCACACTCATGCAGCAACAATGTAAAAAAATGCGCCCGATGGCCCAATTCACGCTTTGGTCCTTGTGGGAGGATCGGAGCTCCGGGCAGTAGCCACATATACTGTACCCCTTGGTATGCTTAACGATACCCCTTGGTATCGGTTCAATATACCCAAGATGAAAAGGAAGACTGAAGACCTGAAAATACTGAGATCCGAAAGGGTCGTCGTGAAAAATGAGTGTTGCTCCCATAAAGGACAGCGATGCCGAAGTTTATCTGAGTATATATATAACAATGGTGCAGTGATAGAACAATCCGGTAATTTGTGAACGGTGGGTTTGATTTCCCCTTCGCTTGGTTCACCTAATTTGGAAAAAATGTACATCGATATGACAAATTAGCTCTGAAAAAGAATGACACGTAAAATAAATCTTATATCTTATTATATTTGAAATAAGATATAAGAACGTGCGATGTTATCACGTGACTTTCGGGTCCATCTCCGTTCGACAAGCTAATCCGCTACCCGAGATAGCTTTTCCAATCACTACGAACCTCGTCGGAACCACAAATTCTTGGGGGGGGGGAGGGGATTCTCGTAGGTAGCACAAACTCGTAGCCATACTTAAGGAGTAATAATAAAGGTGTATACAGTGCTACGAGTTTCAACCACAGGGGGGGCTGAAGTATGGCTACGAGTTGGATATTTTATGTGAAAACCGGGGGCGGGGGGGCGACACGGACATGGTATTGTTGTGCGGACGACCTTAAGTGTACTGTGGTCGTAGGCTAGTCGTAGTGCCGCTCGAGTATCGGTATCGAGTATGCCGCTCGCTAGTCGTAGTCTAGTGCCTACATGCCAAACGACTTCCCAACTACATGTCCGCGTGTCCGACTTGCACTTCGACAGGCGAACTTCAACTTGCGACTGTGACGGTCTCGGGTCCGGGTTCGAAAAACCGGAAAAAGTGCTCAAATGAAGAGATTTGGAAGTGATAAAGCAAGGCTGGTGATACGACCAGCTGCTTGTGTGCATACATGGTTGAAATTTTCTTTGAACATGCGATTAAAAAATACAATATACCACGCATATATCTCGGTTTACAGCAGGGAGGCAGGTGGTTTTGCACAAGGCTCCTAATCGGTTTAACCGATATTCCGATATATCGGGGAAAAACGGGAAATCGGTATCCATCGATATCATTTTTGTGCACATCTCATCGATAAATCGGTATCGATTCAGTTTAGTATTGGCGGTCTTGTGTATTGTATACGGAGAATTGTATATAAAATTCAATAATCGATATGAATCGATTATCAATTGAAAATGTTGAATATCGAAATCGATCGATATGCAAGTTTGAAACCGATTAGGAGCCCTGGTTTTGCACTCGCACAGAGTTTGAGAAATGCGTCTGACCCGATTCTGATTGGGGATTTCTGGATTTCGATCGAAAGACCGGACCATGCAATCCTATACCGGGCTGATACGGAATAAAAATCTTTGCCACTGGGCTATTACGAAAATTTCCCGTATTATTTCCAACATGCACATACCAACATAAGGTCATTACGAGGTAGAGCTCTAGCAACTTGGAAAGACCCAAGAAAGACACACAACTGCAGCCGTTATGTTGTCGTCGCTACCCTTTTCGAGCGCCTTCTTACATAATTCGCTCGCTGCAATATGCGGACCATCAGGCGTAGCAGCCAGTGTGGTCCGCACAATGTTACATGCCTCAACCTCATTAAACACATCCCATACACCATCACTTGCAAGGAGCACAAAATCCAACTCGCCTACAGACACCTCTAGTCTGTGCGAGGACACATCAGGTTCTGCTATGACGAGTGCCTCCTTGAAAGCGCCCTGTTTGAATTTTCCATCGCCAAGGGAACGCGAGCAAGCAAGCATACTGTCGGACACCCCAGGTGCCACCACACGCCCATATTCTGACACTGTACCTCCAGCCGCAATGATGCGTGCAGCCTCCGCTTCGTTCTCGGGCTTGTGGTCAGCTGTGAGGATCTGGGGCGTCCCGCTAGCCACACACAGCACAGCGCGGGAGTCGCCCTGACATGATTCCCAACACCACTTTGCTGGCTTCAAAGTTCTGCAAATTTTAGAAGGAGTGAGTCGCAAAACTTGAGCTATTTTTGTTCCAATGTGTTGTGTTAAGGAGCCGCGTGCTGCCATCAAGTTAGGAAACGTCCCTACAGATCTGCAACCCTTGGGAAAGCTTTCCATAGGCATGGAAACAGGTGAAAACCCTATGGAAAAGCCCTATGGAAAAGGGAAAATGGATACTGGAGGTTATCTCGAAAACAAAAATTTTGAGTTTCCATCCCTATACTCACCCTTGGGAAGGTTTTCATTATTTTCCAGGGCATTCCATAGGGTGATTGTGCTTTCCATAGGGTTTTCCAAGGCATTCCATAGGGATGATTGTGGCGTCCATACCTATGGAACGTTTTCCATAGGGATGGAAGGAATCGTATGGAAAATATCGTATGGAAAACCCTATGGAAACCCAATGGAAAGTCCTGGAATATCAAGCGCTTTCCGCACCTATGTCATCCCTATAGCCTTCCTATGGAAAGTCGTATGGAAAACCCTGTGGAAAAACACACGGATCTGTTCCATCCCTATGCTGGCCCTATGGAACCTAATAGGTCATACCTATGGAAATCTTTTCCCCAGGCATGGTACCCCTTGGGAAACTTGTTTCCATACGGACGGTGTACCTATGGAAGCGAACTCCATAGGCGTAGTATCCCTTGGGAAGCAATCTTCCATACGGTCGATATACCTATGGAACATTTTCCACAGGTATGGTATCCCCTGGGAAAGATCTTTCCATACGGACATTATGCGTACGGAAGACGGGCCCATACACTTAGCGTCCCTTGGGAAATAGGTTTCCATACGGCCGACATACTTATGGAAAGGTTTTCCACTGGGTGGCTCACCTTTGGGAAAGATTGTTCGTATAGGTGCGCTATCCGTACGCCCGCCCTACGCCCGCCCTTGGACATGCCTATGGAAAGCGTATGGGAAAGTTATATTTTCCATAGGGCTTTCCATCGGCCCCCTATGCCTATAGCCGCCCTATGGAAGGGTTTACATTTTCCATAGGGTTTTCCATAGTCCTGGTTATGCCTATAGTCATCCTATGGAAATGTTTACTTTTCCATAGGGTGATTATACGGCCTTCCATGCCTATGGAACGTCCTTTTCCATAGGCATACAGCCCTATAGAAACCCTATGGAAACTTCAAAAGGGGGTATCCCTATGGAAATACCCTATGGAAAACTTTCCAAGCCTTTGGAAAATATTTCCTGATTTTCCCGAGCGTTCCCAAGGGCGGGCATAGGGTAGGCACAGGGATGACATGCCTATGGAAAGCTTTCCCAAGGGTTGCAGATCTGTAGGGCGTATGACGAAGAACGACATATGCACGACAAAGATAGATAGTTTGAAACAGAGGTGACATCGTGCTACGATAATCTGTGAGACCAATCTTCACGTTCAGAAGCACGGACATCTTATGGACTCTTGACAAAATTATGAGCTCACCACATGTCCCACATGTATAGTGGGTCCAGAGGAATCTGGTACAACGATGACAACAACAGCCGTGGTTCCCGAACCATCATCCGCCTCACTCAAGAACGCCTCGTTAGTGTTAAGGAACGTGTGCCGAATGGTTTCGTCCATGTCTTGATCGCTTCCTGCGGCTGCGATGTTCACATGAAGTTGCTGTGCTGCAAACTCAGAGGCACCTACACCGCAATGGCCATCGTACACTGCAACAAACCGGCCGCCTTCACAAGGCCCCGCTTCAAGCTTGCTGGCAACCACTCGGTCCTCCTGTGCAAGGTTTAACCAATCCCCGCATGGTGAAAAACAAGTTTCCATTCAACTCAAAAGCTCGTAGGCTTAATGAGCCAACTTCTCTAACAGATATACGCCAGCATATGCTTCGCACCTGGTAGTCGCGGTTTCCTTGAAGGGTTGAGGTGCCCACCCCCAATTGCTTGGCCAGGGGCTCAGCTGATGCGAGCGCGGCAGCAGCAACCTGCTCAGCCTCAGCTTGCTTGCGGGAAACCTCTGCGGCTTCCGCCTGCCTCCGCGCTTCGGCTTCAGCTTTTTTTCGAAGTCCCTCTTCTTTCTTGGAGGATTTCGTTGAAGTCATAATGCCTCCCCGTCCGCTGTTGGTTCAATTGTTGTTCAAAACTTCTCCTATCGTGACGAAAGGAGGTGTATAGAGGTGTGGCAACACTCTAGAAACGTGTACGCGTGACGAGTTTATAACTTTATACGACTTAAAAAATGAATTGCGCGTTATATAAAGCAGGAAACGGGTTGACAGCTTCCGCGGATGCGTTTCCGCAACCTTGCATCCCACTCGACTGCAGCTGCAGTGCTGTAGGGGTGCCCAACTAAAGTTGAGCCGTCCAATGTTTTCAGATCGGGAACATCGGAAGGTCCGAAGAGATTCCTGGGGAGCAACAAAGGAATGTATCGTATTTTGATCTCTGGAATCGTATATGGACTGTCGGATTCGGAAAATTGCCACTGTTAAAAATGAACGGACCAGTTTAAGTTGGGCAGCTCTACAGTGCTGCACCACTCAATGATTTCTTGGACGTCACGGCCTGGACATGGCCCTGGCGTCGAAATCTGACCGTCATATGATCTGTACGAATCCTGCGGCCCCGAGCATGGTACCAATTCTTTACAGTGGAGTCTCGGATAAGTTCTCGGGTCTGTTTAAGGGTAGGGTGCACAGTTATTTGGGGCTATTTAATTTTCATTACAATTCCCATATTTTATGGGAACTGAAAGTCAATATCGCGGGAAAATTCAAAATAAATAGTTATAAGTTTTCCCTTGATATGTTCTATATTTAGAAAATTACTTTCGAAGTAGGAGCATATGAATCCGATGTCCATAAAAAAGTGTAGGACTAGTTTTTGAGATATAAATGTTCTAATGGGGGTGGGTATATAATTTTTGACCCACCTCCCTTAGAACATTTATATCTCAAAAACTAGTCCTACACTTTTTTATGGACATCGGATTCATATGCTCCTACTTCGAAAGTAATTTTCTAAATATAGAACATATCAAGGGAAAACTTATAACTATTTATTTTGAATTTTCCCGCGATATTGACTTTCAGTTCCCATAAAATATGGGAATTGTAATGAAAATTAAATAGCCCCAAATAACTGTGCACCCTACCCTTAAACACTAATGAGAAGTTCATGGTTTAGTGGCTACTTTGAAAACCATGGTTTTGGCCCGACTGTCATCACTGCGTTCACGGACACGATGGGCAGATCGTTCGATCCCACGCTTCTGTGCATTTTTTTGATCGTGTACCCAATAAGTAGCCTCCAAACCGTGGTTTCGCGAAACTGTGGTTTCGCGAAACCACAGTTTCGGTTTTCATGGTTTTCTCCAAAACCATGGTTTTGGAAAGGAATATTGTGTACACGTCCGCGACAGCCTGTCTGCCGACGTGTCCCATCACGTAAGACAATTCTGAACCGTGGTTTCGCGAGACCACGGTTTGGGGGAACGTCAGCCATCGTCATCCAGATGCATAATGTGAAAATCGAATTTAGGAAATCTGAAGATCGACTCGAACGCCCCGAGCTGATGAACGAAATCTGAAATCTGAAATCTGATGACCGAATGTCGAATTCAGATATCAATTCGACATTTGCTGACATCGTGATGGCATGGTATCGCGAAACCACAGTTTCCAAACCGTGGTATCCCGAAACCACAGTTTCCAAAGCGTGGTTTCGCGAAACCACGCTTTTCAAACCGTAGTTTCGCGAAACCATGGTTTGGGGGAACGTGACACGCGATCAGCATATCCCCCGCCACCCAGGCGCCACCAGGCGGAATATTCGGGGTAATATCGCGAAAAGCGTGGTTTCGCGAAACCACGGTTTGTAAACCATGGTTTCGCGATACCACGGTTCAATAAGTAGCCACTAAACCATGAACTTCTCATAACTAGCTACTACCCGTAGGGCCCGCATTCGGTATGAGGGTGTTCGCGTCACGGTTTGGAATAATTAAATATAGATCCCCCCCCCCTTTCCATACACTGAACACTCTCTCTCTTTCGCGTTTTGGATTTATACCGGAGTAGACACTTGACACTATCGACTATTCTATGTTTAAAATAATTAAAAATTGTCGCACCGAAGGTGCATCTATTCCTCTCGTAATATTCTATCTTGAATCTAACAATCTTTACCGTGACACACGTCTTTTGTAAAATTGTATCCTGTCAGGGTTATGACCGATGACATATGTGTCATACATGTCATACGTGTCATACCTGTCATACATGTCATACCATGTCATGTCATGTCATATATTATTATGACAGTCGGTCATGTCATATATTATTATGACAGTCGACAATATGGTCGATCATGACTGTACAGGTCGAGTCGCGTCATACATTTATGACAGTCGTCAGTACGGTCGACGATGACTGTACATGTCGCCAGATGATTATGTCATATCATCAGGCATCCCTGTCATCGAGAGTTCGTATGATTGAACTCGAAGATGGCAAAGTAAAGATACATCTTGGAAACAAACCAAGAACCATCTTTAGCTTTCAGCATGCGCAGAACTCGCATGTGCAGCATGAACGAACTAGTCGTTACTACCATGCTGGTCGTTCAACCTACGTCTCGGGTTCACAACCCAATGGCGGTACCATCTAAGATGATGGGTGACGTAGGTATAAAAGTGAGGAAGCGTTGTGCTTCAGCAGATCTTCTTACAGAGACTGCACTCACAAACCCGCTCATCCGTTCACCTGCATTGCTGTCCAACTTTGCAGTGTTTCTTTTGTATATTGATAATATATTCACGGCGCATGTATCTACAGCCGTATCAGTGGTATTCTAAAAGTCGTCAAGGCACGATACTCGAGAACCCAAGTGGGTGCAGTGATAGACATAGCATATTTAATATTGTTCGCAGGTTGCAGGAGGCGCACATACGATAGCGCTCGCATAAAATTGAATATCTGCAGCCCGAATAATATACGTTCGCATATAGAACCGTGACAGTGGCATTGCTTCCGCTCAGGCGAAGAACGAGAACTCAAGTGCAGCAGAATTGACACATATACGTATATTGATTTGTATACAGCGCGACTGAGTTCGCATATATACCGTCGAATATCTGCACATACACGACAGCTTTCGCTTCAATACATCGTCAGCGATCCGAGCGGAATTGTGCATAAAATTGTCGGCGCGACATAAATCACATTCAGCATATACTGCGTCGAGGTGTGCGCACGATATATGTATGCTGTCAATAATCGCAGGGTATGGTACGATGTGCGAGAATTAAGCGCGCATATGAAAAATGAGCGTCAGTGCATATAATCTCATCAACTGCAACAGAGATGCACACAATCTCATCATCAGCGACAGCGACATTCGCAATTGTACCGCGCGACCCGTACAGTATACATAAAGATGTGCGATGATCACAATTCATACCAAAGACGCAGATGTGCGATGATCATAGTTCGTACCGTGCGACGCATGCATCAACATGCATATCGACATGCGACATACACAATTCGTATCACGCGCATACATAGTGTGCAAAATCTCGATGTTCGTACCATATCGCACCAAGTGGGCGCATACAGCGACAGATTGACGCATGATAAAATAAGGCCCAACTATACATATACATGCTGCGCAGAGATACTGTGTGCGACATCAGCATTGTTATACACACACATGCTGTGCAGAGATAGAGTGTGCGATATCGTCATCGTCATACACATGAATACTGTGATTGTGAATGTATGGTCATTATTATCACACTTATCATTATTATCACAGATCACTATCACATGGCATACTTTGATTGTGTGCACAGGATATACATGTGATCAAGCTAGATATACACATGTAAAAATCCAGTATACATGCATACATGCATAAATACTTTGCTACTACTGTGCATGGTATATATACATCCATACATTATTGCTTGACATGCACGCATGCAACCTGATCACGATAGCGGCTGTGCATACTGTCATACATACTTATTTACTGTGACATATTGCTAGAACTTGCAAGTCCAGTGCTATATTCAAAACCCAAGTAGTATAAGATGCCAGTCTTGATTGTTAAGACAGGAATTAGTACAGTTGTTCCATGACGAAGGATTTGGGATTGGACATATGTTCTCCTGTTAATCAAGTTGGATACTCATCGGAGCTACTTGTGAAATTTACCATTCAACTCATCATTCATCAGGATGAGATGTACAAGATTACAGCAGTATACTAAAAATATTGATATACATCATACTTGTGATATGCTGTCCAGTGGTATACAGACAAACCTGTATGATTAACTTATATCGATTTACTTCAGTGTACTCAATCAGTAAGTACATATACAATATATAGTTACTGTGTATACCATCCCATCAGATGCACATCACTATAAAACTAGATATAACAGTACTTATCATAGTCCTTACAATAATATTAATGTCAGTACATGTTATGGATATATTGACATTACACTAAGTCAGCAAGTGTACATGATCAATGTATAATACCAATATCTTATACATAATACATAGATACCATTTTCCAAACACATGTGCGTGGAAAATGTCAGTGATTGCGATAGATAAGGGAGCAGGATAAGACAAGATGCTGTAGGGCTGGATGGAGTTATCTCCAGACCCGAAGGCAATATACTGCACCCATTAAACAGCTGGTAACTGTTGGGTGCAGTCCACTCGTCATTCCACACACTATCGCTGGAGCAACATCAATATCTACATTGCATTCTGACAGTTGATACAGATGATCACTTCACATGCATGTACCAACTCAGATCAGCAACCATACATGAATTGACAAAAGGTGGTTGTGGACGTACAAACTGCTCAGATTATATCTAGCAGTGTCCAGATGTATTTGAACATAGAGATATCACTTGATATACTCGTTGTATACATCCAAATATATCTTAGGATCTGACACAACTGTGAATTCATTTACAGTTGATATATCTTAAATATCACCAGAGAGTGCATTTGCCTCCATGGGTTTCAATCAGTAAAACCCAGAAATGTGATCAACCTCAGATGTTGATATGCAGAATAATTCACTTTTATGCCATGAAATTTGTCATGTGCAAAGGTGAAGTGATTTGCAGTGCTTCTGTACTTTGCAGTCCACACACACACAGAGATATGTATATATATATATATACATATAGCCAAAAACGGCCAAAATGGGTAAAATCCGTTTGCGATAGATTTGAAAATTGAAAATCGGACCCTATTTTATTTGATAATATGATTTTATACCTATTGAGGTATGAGAAAATCATAATGACAATGGTCATATCTCGTGTAACACCCTAGATATTAGGTGTGTAATATATAGGGGTGAACATATTGGCTGTAACGAAAAATCGGTCAAAATACAATACGTGTAATCTTTTGCAAATTCGGGATTGATTTTTTTTTGCTATAATGGATATTTATCTATCAAATAACAATCCCTGAAAGACCTAACACGTGTAACACCCTGTAACACCCTAATATTTGAATGTGTGTGTCAGGGGTGTAACATACCCTCTGAAAATCACTTAACATTCACTTAGGTATTGAATGCAGTTTTGCTTAAAAATCTTTGCAAAAACATTATACTGCTTATTTTTTACCTATATTAGGGTTACTGATATCAAGTAACACCCTATCACCATATTGAGTAACAGGGCCACTGTAACCACATATGCCCTAAAATGCCAGTTTTATTTCGAAAAACTTCGTTTTTTGGCATTATTATATCATGCTAAATCATCACAGACATGATAATACTGTGGGCAACAACCCAAAAACTGCAGGGCTACAACCCAAGGACTGTAAGGCTGCAACCCTAAAACTGTATGAGCTGCTTTCTATAAGGACTGCAAGCTATAAGCTATAAGCTATAAAGTATATAAACAACTGACTGCCTATGTATTCACACTTCCTCAAGGGGGGAAGAAGGTGGATAGGATTCACACATATCCATTTCATATTCCGATCTGGTGATTTCTGATGGATTGCTTTTGATAAAATCACTGCATCCACAAATAACGTTGAAATCTGTACAACGTTGAATCCACCATCACTAATAAAGTGTAAACTCGGATGGGAAACTATATTCCAATGACTATAAGTTGACTCTTGCTCAGCATTTACATTCTCGAGTAAGTTTGGAATGCTGAACTATATACATAACATATAACCTGATACCATGCTTAATTGCATTTCCTGGATCAGAAGATGTATATATGTATATATATGTCCCACCTGATACACTTTGGCACTATAGCCGTACATAAGAGTGGGAAGGACAAGTGTATCGCTGTGAGACTGTATGATATAGTCCCAGTGCTGAAGGCAGAATGTGGCACTAGAATAACAGCTGATAACTGTTGGGAGACCACCATTCAAGACCTTCCAAGCGTAACTCCTTTGTCCTGAGATGCAAGTGAATTGTTCATAATATATTGACATCACATAAAAGCATTCTGATAAAAACCTATATATCCATGTGAATTGTCATTACTACAAATGACATAGGTTTTGAATCGTCGAAATGAGTATAACTCCGATGTATTCATTAGTACAGAATAGCTGTTGAGATTATTCTCCGGCTGGATTGCAATCATTCACAATCCCTGTACATTCCGGTGACAAAATATTGCACTGGACTGATCACCACATTGGTATAATCTGTGATATATAAGTCACCAGAGAAAGCATTGCAATCAGCACAATGTTGTCTAGACTCACAAAGATGAGTAACATATATTATCAGATGTAATAAACAGAGGCACAATGTGACCTACGCTAAAATCGCGTATGCTCGGGCACTGTATTGTGACCTGCGCTAAGATCGTGTATGCATGGACACAACATGACTCGTGCCAATGACGTGGACATATATTTTTTGCCACGACATCACATCTGAAATCAATAAATCACTCAGAGTAAAGGTGTTGACATCAGTATAGCACCATTATACATATAGTCATGAGGATTTTAAAGAAGACATAGTCTCTCCGATATTGACAAACATGGTACATATATATATATATATATCCATGCTCTCTGATCATATATTGATATCCCACAGCATACAATGATGATAATAGCAAGCCACTTCGCCGCTGTAGGGTAGTGTTGTATATACACAGCACATGCTTGGGTACTATATGACCCACGCTAATGACGTGGATTCGGGCTGCATCCCAATAACTGCAATGCACCTTCGGTGCAAGGGGCTGCAACGCGAGAACTGCTATCCAGCTTCATAGAAAGCTTCCACGTCATCACAAAGAGGTCGGACCTCTGTTGTATTTGAACGGCGCTTGACAACCGCCTAGCAATACACTTCCTTGAGGGGGGAAGATGATAAGCTAGAAATACAACTAAAAACCAAATAAATAATAAATAATAAAGACAAATAATAAAATAAAACAATTAAGTTGCATCATCGTTTTTGCTTTGGTAAGCCTGACTATATACAGTCAAACCATGCAGAACTCCATGAAGTTGACACATATAAGTATCAAACATTTCTAAGGTCATCAGCTATGACATACATATGAGCTTGATTTTGAAGACCTAGATATTGTATACATCTGGTCTAGCATGTATCCAGACTAGAATTGTATACTGACACGGTGCAAGCACTATAGCCTCTGCCACCGATGATCATTGAAAAAGGGCAACCATTCCTGATATTTCATACACATCATCTGATTGTATCATTAAAGGTGTCAAGAGTACTCAATGCAATATACAGGCTACAGCCTGAGTACAACACCTAGATAGGTCAAAGCCACTGAGCTGACCAATGCAGCATAAATGCTAGTTATCTTGAAGGCTATACAATAAGCCTATTGCCCTTAGGTCTTGATATGTATCCGTGTATTGGCATCTCCTTGAGGTAATTATACCCACGGAATGAGCCATACCAGCCATCTTGTCTTCATTGATCGTTACATATCTGATCATATCGCCATTGAACAATGCCTATTCTGTGAGATTATATATCACGAGGCATTTTATTAGTGCACATTAAACAATTGTAGTGCAACAAAGATCATCAGCTCTCCATCATACCAAAAGGTTGAATTGTCAATTGATTTTCAGACACCATTTCTCAAAGGTCTATTCATCATGAAAGACAGAGTCTGTGCAATCATGGCTATTCAGCCTCCGACATAGTTGCATAGCTATTTAGCTTATGACCCAACCGTTGTTAAACAGCCTCCATGCTATGGCAAGCAATCTCTTCGGTCATTCTTGGGCATAAAGCATTCAAGCACAGCCAATCCAGGATGTTTATCCCAAAATTCTCTTCGAATTATTCATATCTTCTATGTGTCATATGAAACAACCAATATACCATCCTATGATGAAAGTCATCTCCTTCAGTGGTGATTTTGCATAGTGACTTTCTTGCTGTTTATTTTCTTCTCATGCTACAGGTCTGCTGCATCCCTGTGTGATTCGTCCTCGATGAAAGAACAAGACATGTTGAAGCCAGTTTTGCTTTTGGATGAAGAAAGCTCAGAAGATGAAGTTACCAGCAAGTTTCGTAGCCGGTACAACGTTCCGGATGTAGCAGTAGCAAAGAGGCGCTTGCAGAATAAGAAAAACGCTGAGCGTGATGCCAAAAGATGTAAGAAACAATGTCCTCAGTGGATGTTGGATAGTCAATGGTAGCTCTAGCTAGAAAAGTACATTAGATTCAGATTCTGAACATTTAAGTGGGCTTGAATGCACTCAAATTTGTACTGAGTTGCAATTGTCCAAAGTTTTCACTCTGACATCATAACTTATTTGTGGAATAGCATATAATGGTATAAACCATCCACATATAGATTGACACCATATTTGTAATTTCATAACATTTTGGCACATAAGACAAGCATGCTTCATTGAGGAATCATGACTCTCTGAAAGTTCATTCTGGAATGTTTAGAAATTTGTTGCCTCGACCATTAGGCCACGAAGTCTTGGGAAAAAGCCAGACCACCGCAATCTGCAGTTGGCTTCCAAGCGCAGTTCATCCTCATTTTGGAAAGTGACAGAAATTTTATAATCATCAACAAGTCACAATTCTATCGGATTGAAATGACACATCCATCATTCATACTTCTTTATCATAACAAGTCTCTGAATAATGTTTGCCCAAAAATAAAATGGGCACCATTGAGATAAATGATCATGTGCTGAAGAATATACACATATCACTAGGCAAAGCCATGTTCTATTCATAATAAAATGACATGTCAGCCATCCATCAACTACGAAAATACAACTCGTAGTAAGTTGTTGTCATTACGGACACTTCTTGATTGACTCTCCATTAGCTTCGATACCAAAGTTAACTTCGGTACTATCACTGATTCTTTGTTCATCATGACAATCATTTTTCAGAACCATTGTCTAAAGTTGGGCACACTATAGTGACCCTAAATTGGCAAATGTATGTGGGCTGCAACCCAACGACTGCATTTGACATCATCTGGCATTTGCCACATTCAAAAACATCAGGCATATTGCCAATATGGCGTAGAGAAAATCAATGTTCAGATTGACATTGTTACCTCTAAAGCATTCGATGAGTAATCTCAGTCTGATTCTCTATCAAATCATTTTTCACATAACATAATGATTGAATAACATCCTCCATCACCATCTGATTGGTTTGATACATCTCTTTTTGCGAGGGGGAGGAAGAGTATAGATTCATTCATTTTCATACAGCTGCCACACCTTACATCATTGTGATTTTGCTTGGAAAATTAAAGATCTTATCAAAAGTTCCAGCATCTGTGTATAGCAGCCATAAAATTGATGACACGGTACATCATGCCGATTGAAACATCAAATGAAGTCTTATTTGACTTACTAACACATGAAGTTCATTATGAAGAAATCATAGATGCATATTTCTCCGGCTCTATCATATTATATGAAAGGCACTGACATAGGAAAACGATGGTTTTTCAAATGTGAATAAGCTATATTGTAAGCTTACGACCATCACTTTGACGTCAACAGCCTGGGATGCTGATTGTCGAAATTCAAGAGTTGAAGGATTCATTGAATCAACCTTGATACATGTGTTTTGATTCATAAATTGTTGATCCATGATTTCTCCTCAAATCTTGAGAAGCTGGCACACAAGTTGTTGCCAATGTCTTGAGGAAAGCATCTGAGCAAAGGATTGCCAGTTGTGCCATCAGGCATCGAATTCCATAAACAGCAAAGGCGAGTGAGTAAATCCGCCACTCTAACTTTTTGCCCGTCATTCCTTCCAGGTTCATGACAAGAGACAATTCATCAAAGTCATACACCAATGCATAAATCACATGCATGGTTTCACAGTTTGTATCAGACTGCCATTCCATCAAGGTTAAGCATCTTGACAGTAACACTGGCCAACCAAAAGCCTTCCTGTCTTTGGATATCTTGAGCACTCTCATTTCCAGCTCTTTGGACTAGGAAGCATCATGACTGTGCCTCGCCAGAACGCTAATCCTCAAAGCCGCACACTTGAGGCGAGCCTTATGAGACAGTGACCTTTGGCTTGTGGGGCTTCAACCCCTTATCAAATCCTGAACACTTGTTAACACCTGGAAAAATTTATCATGATGCAACTTAAGTGGGATTATAAGTTCCACATAATCATATTGTCTACGTATGCTGAAGGCATAACTGCCGCATATGATCACAATAGGTCGCAGCTTTTATAACATTGTGGCTTCTGAGTCAAAAGCTGATAGCTGATGACTTTTGCCAATAAATTGCCGACCTAATAATAATCAGGCCGTGGAAACATGTACCCAAGAGGTTTTCGTCCATCGGTCATATATATATATATATCAGGGCCGCATCCCAAGCACTGCAGGGCTGCATCCCAAAGACTGCAATGCACCTTCGGTGCAATGGGCTGCAACCCGAGAACTGCGGGGTTATATCCCTAACATGTTTATACCCTGCATCAAATTGATATGACAGGAGCAGGAATTGATCTTTCCTTGCTAAGGTGTAGTGAGCCTTGTACAAATCATACCCTTACACAGATACGCATATGCGGGTACCAATATCTGTGAAAAACTGCTAAATGCTACCTTTGCCAAAACCGTGGTTTGTCATCGAACTTTTGGCCAGTCATCCGAGCTACCGGAGATATCGACTGAGGTAGACGGAGTTGTGATCCTAAGTTGTGCTTGACAAACATAACTAAAGAAATTTCACATTAGTACGTGGCGAATCCATTCTCACTCATCGCGATAGATGTTCGTCAAAGCGCGCGTACCGGACCAAATATTGAGGAGTTGAGCAGACCGGGTAAAGGATTATAAGTCCAATCCCGTTAAGCAGGGCCACTCCGTTTGCATTAAAATAAGCCCCAAAAATCGGGCTCCCCATTGCCGCCTGTGAACCTCCATAGTAGCTTCAGGAGGGGAGGAAGGGTTGGGTGCACTATATATAACTGTGGAAACATGTACCCAAGGGTTTTCGTCGATCAGTCATATATATAAGGCCGAGAATCGTTCGATTATAAATTGTTAAATCGTGGGATCATCGTTCGCTAAAGCGACGACGGCTAGCGCAAATAATCCGTAACGTAGACTTCGGATGCTTTGAATCGTCTAGCACATACATGATAACGTGTGGATCAATCAGTAATCCAGCGTAGGATTGTATCGCGAAAACGCTCTTCATTGAACCTTGGAACGTCACTCAACGATACGATTTCCGTAAAGGTGGGCTACATCCTAAGAACTGTAAGGTGAGGGACTAAAGTGGACTCAGTTCCCCCCAATAACCTAAAAACACCATGAGGGACGCCTCAAATCGGTGTAAGAAGACTGGTACCAGCAAGAAGCGACAACAACAAAGACATCAAAGACATATACAAAGGTATGCCCGTTGTGAGGTCACAACTCTCTTAAGAGGGGAGATCTGTCAGGGTTATGACCGATGACATATGTGTCATACATGTCATACGTGTCATACCTGTCATACATGTCATACCATGTCATGTCATGTCATGTCATATATTATTATGACAGTCGGTCATGTCATATATTATTATGACAGTCGACAGTATGGTCGATCATGACTGTACAGGTCGAGTCGCGTCATACATTTATGACAGTCGTCAGTACGGTCGACGATGACTGTACATGTCGCCAGATGATTATGTCATATCATCAGGCATCCCTGTCATCGAGAGTTCGTATGATTGAACTCGAAGATGGCAAAGTAAAGATACATCTTGGAAACAAACCAAGAACCATCTTTAGCTTTCAGCATGCGCAGAACTCGCATGTGCAGCATGAACGAACTAGTCGTTACTACCATGCTGGTCGTTCAACCTACGTCTCGGGTTCACAACCCAATGGCGGTACCATCTAAGATGATGGGTGACGTAGGTATAAAAGTGAGGAAGCGTTGTGCTTCAGCAGATCTTCTTACAGAGACTGCACTCACAAACCCGCTCATCCGTTCACCTGCATTGCTGTCCAACTTTGCAGTGTTTCTTTTGTATATTGATAATATATTCACGGCGCATGTATCTACAGCCGTATCATATCCAGTCGGTTTTATAAATATAGATGGCAGCGCCAGCGGTGTCACTTCATGGATTCCCTCCACCTATTCACATTCAGAATTCACGCATCGTGGCGAATCGCTACTGAGACGTGTCAGGTGTCACTACCCGTAGGAACCTTTGGGGGGGAAACCCCGGCGTGCCACATACTAAAGCTTTGCAAATTGCAATGGGCCATCCCATGGCCATGACATGTACATCGCGATGTCGATGTCGATGTCGATGACGGCCCAGAACCGCCGAACATGACAGAATCAACAATCATGATTTGCAATTCAGCGATTCGGAGCGGTCAGACGCGAACACACATTTCCTCGTGCGGTTGAGACGTTGAGACCGTCGAGTGTTGAGACATGATATCGCAACATTCATTTTGGTTTTCCGTCGCTGAGCGGAAAGGGCAGGCAGCCCTTATTTGACTTGATGGATATGAACTATCTGCGTGATATTGAGAACGCATATGGTTAGAGACGCCATCGCGCGATCGAATTCGATTCTGACGTTTTTGCACTGTAAAACGTGTGTCACGCGCGGATGTTTTCTTTCCCATGCGATAATTTCTGAGTTTCACTCACGAGGGGTACTGATAACTGGCGGCAGTGTGTTGATGCGTTAACTGCGCCATTTCGAAAGGCCAGTCAGCGGACATATAGTGCAAACCGTCACGCTCTTGCGATTCCATAGCAGTTTTCAAAAGTAAGATTGCCCCAGTGGGCTAAGAGCTCGCTCTTGAACTTATAAAAATTGGGAAATTTGTGATTTGGCGGACATCCATCAGTCGTGGGTGTCCGCACGTGGTCGCTAACTATTGTGGGTAAACTTGCCTTCACTTTCAGCAAGGTTTTACACGCCTAGGTCTACGCGCGCAGTTAACGCAGCCGTGCAAGCATGCATGGGTGCATCTCCGCCAAGGACCTCTTAAACGCGGTCCGTACATTCTCTTCGCATTTCATCGGGAACACCTCTACGAAGTTTGGAAACTTCACAAAGGTGACTTAGCAAGGTTATTTGAGCGTTTACACGCTGAAGTAACCTTGCGATAGCGCTATTTTCAAGCATCCCGCTCATCGCTCGTGTCCGAAATGCCACGAGTAATCTTCGAATAGCGTTAGCGCTACTCCGATTGAAGCAGTTGGACTTCAGAATTGTAAACTACACTCCTTATATATTCTATCTAACATGTGTTTGATGTGTATGTATTAATGTTCGCATCATATTCATACAGGGTTGCAAGCCAAACGGGGCCGAAAACTGAGTTTCAGAGCCTAAACAAAAGTCAAGATGGAACAAAAACGCACGGTGCATGGCTCGAGTTCCGAATGACGCCCCTGAAATCGAGAGCTCAGGAGCTTCTGAAATCAGGATGGCCAATGAAAATCGAGGATTCGTTTTTGCAGATGTCCTTGGAAGTGGAAATTTGGAATTTCAGCAGTGAGCCCGTGACACACAGCATCTCAGAGATCTGAATCGAAAATTAGCACGTGCTTCCTTAACAGTGCAGAATCTTGGAAAAAACAAAATCAAAAAAGCCTCACCTTACATATGGGCCCAAACGTCAGAAAAAGGGGTTAAAATAGGGGTACAAATCAGTAAAAATGGCGATCTTCCCCTGAAAATCACATACCGATGATATATATATTCTTCATCAGGGTGATCGAACGGACATTTTGATACCCAAAAAGTTACGATCGGACGACTTTGATCTGGCGGTGTGGCGTCACTAATATGGTTCGTATCGTATTCCCTGGACTGTTAGTAACCCACGGGTACCAACATTCTTCGGATCAAGTACTAAGCAATTCTCTTGAACCATGGGGGATATAATGAGCGCTCGGGAGTGTGAGTTCGCGCGGGTATGCACGTTTTCAAGAATGTCTTGACACTATGTTTAGTGTAGTGATCCTCATGCTCCCGTGGTTGCGACAACATCTATGCTTCGTCACATCTCAGAAAACGACCACTGACATATTCATTAGGATACAGTTGGCATGTTGGGACTCGAACCCAATCCGGGATGTATTCAGCTTACATCCCGGACACCATGCATGCCATATTACATGACTATTGAAAACAGCATAAAAAAGTCGCGTGAAATATTTCAAGTTGACTATGCGTGCCAAATATAAAAAAATGTGATGAGAAAAACGAAGGGAGCTCAAGGAGCTCAAGGGCTCGAAGGAAATCATGGCGGTAGAGGATGGTTGGTCGCAGAGGTGAACTGCCACGCGCCACCTACCACAACAGACTCGAGTAGATCGTTCCGAAGGCATTGCCTTACTCATCGACGTAAATGTTTTATTATTATTATTATTATTACTACCACAACGAAAGCGAAACCTGACGAAAGGGTTAGCACGCAATTCAAATACAATAACAAACTTTTACACCCAGGTCAGTGGGGAAACGCAGGCACAAAGTGTAAGTAGGCACAAACCAACAAAGCGAGAGTGGGGCTGTATGGGCGGGCGCACTGCGGTGAACTGTTTCGGCAGACACCATATTTGCAAAATCGAGTCAGTCGCGGAAATTGCCGCAGAAAATGTGCAAAATTGAGAACTTCCAAAAGAACATTCATTGCTCACAAATACGGTCGGGACCACTTGTGAAGCAGCCGTACAAACAGCAAAGGAGAAACGGGAAAACAGAGAGCTAGGAACCAACGTACCGTAAATTGGAGCTTTGAATCTCACGGGCAACCTGCACAATCTCCGACACGCCCACAAACCGCGCTTTCAGTTTACACATAAACAATGAAAAATAGTGAAAAGTGAAAAATAGTGAAAAGTATAAAGCTGGAGTTGCAGGCAGTTCAGGTCTGCGTGCAGTGCAGTAGTGCAGGGTGGGCGCTCCTGGTGAATAATGAATGTAACGTTGGCAGGCGCGGAACGTATTTGGAACGGGTGCTCGGTCAAACACTCATACCGTCTACATACGCGGGTCCGCGGCATTCTCGATTCAGGATTAGGTTCCATGAACCTGCTTCATGGATAGTAGGAAAAATTAACGATGAGAGTCCAGGAAATATCCGGATCTGACGCCCGTAACCATCTAAGATTCAATCGGACGATAACCTGATTTTTGGTTGGAATCTAAAACATCATTGGCTCGAATTTTTCGAACCAATACCTGACCTGAATGGAAGATCGGGTATGAAAAAGTTACGAATTTAATGAAGTACTGTGAATATGATTGGTCAGATGAGCAGCGTCTGTGAGCTCCTCGCAAAATCTGGAGTAGGACAGCCGACGTCTGCAGTAGGACAGCCGACACGATGCGGCAGATCGGCATTTCTGAATCGGAAGGCTCAAAAAGAGCATATTAGGCGACTTAATACCCTACCATTTTAGAAAACGTTAGTACGTGCACTAACAATATACTAACGACACACTAACTGTATAAGAGTACGGCGCGTTAGTGTGCCTGTACATACACTAATAGCACCTTAACTGCGTCGTTAAGGTGCCGTTAGGGCATACATTCTGTGCAACATACCTTAACGGCACCTTAACGACACACTAACTAAGTCGGTTAACGCGTGGTTAGGTCATTAACCACCACACTAACAGGCACACTAACGGCACACTAACCCACACACTAACGACACACTAACTTTGAGCATTAACGGATGGTTAGTATACAGATAGTGTGTCGTTAGGATATCGTTAATATACCACTAACAATACACTAACAGCACACTAACGACACACTAACTTTGAGCATTAACAGATGGTTAGTATACAGATAGTGTGTCGTTAGGATATCGTTAATATACCACTAACACTACACTAACAGCACACTAACGACACACTAACTTTGAGCATTAACGGATGGTTAGTATACAGATAGTGTGTCGTTAGGATATCGTTAATATACCACTAACACTACACTAACAGCACACTAACGACACACTAACTTTGAGCATTAACGGATGGTTAGTATACAGATAGTGTGTCGTTAGGATATCGTTAATATACCACTAACACTACACTAACGACACACTAACTTTGGGTATTAACGGATGGTTAGTATACAGATAGTCTGTCGTTAAGATATCGTTAATATATTACTAACAGCACACTAACCACAAAGAAACGAGTTTCACGCAGTGCACTAAATCAGCAAAAACAATGACAAAAAGAAGCAATGAAGACGTACGAGACAGGCTAGTTGTTATTATACAAAAACAAATATGTTACTAACCTGCTACTAGTCCTCCTACTAGTCCTCACTAACTACTACGTAAGCGGTGGTCCTAATTATTCGGTGTCATCATCCCCTTTTGGTGGACCATGGAATGCATGTTCCAGCATTCCAAACCGCACATACTTGCCGTGCAGGACGAGGTTCAGGTCCTTGGGCTGCTTTTCCCCCCTCAAAAATTCCTCGAAATATTTTTCGGTATCCTTGCCGAAGTTCTTTGTCCTCTCATCCTCGCTCACATGCTTATCGGTGGAGGAGAGGATGTGCTTGAGGCATTTCCACGATTTGGTGTACCACTCATCCTGACCAGTTTTCTTGGTGTTGAATTTTTTCACCTGTCGAAAACGAAATATACACGTTAGCATGGGCAATCTAAAAAGGAAACCTGGAAAACAAAGGCTGGAAACCTATCACAGTGTGTAGTGACACACTAACTGGACTCTTAATGTACAGCGGACATACTAACGGGACACTTAGAACGGAACACTAACGTTAAAGACCGCATATTTTACTCACCTTGATAGATAGATACTCCGCAGGGAGTTTCACTTCGGCCTTTCCCTGGCCGTGGACGGTCTCAGCGTTGAGCTCGCACGCTGAGATCGTCCCGGCCAGGAGGGGGACCGTCTTCTTCAAGGTGAGGGGGGGGTTTGGGGTGAAGTAATCCTTGGGCTCAAGGATCTGGGAGGTGATTAGCGCCTCATCGGATTCCGTAGGTCTCGCGTAAAGGTAGACCTCCTTGCCGACCGGGTACCGCGGGGCGAGGTCTGCCTGGTCGGCGGCTTCCTCATCCGCGGGTGCGGTGGTGTTCCCCGCCTTTGAAGGAGTCCCCTTCTTGGGAGAAGCCTTTGAAGGAGTCCCCTTCTTGGGAGACTTTGCGGGCGGGGGCTCCACATTGGGCCCCGCTCTCTTCTTCCCCTTGGAGGCACCACCCTTGGAGTCATCAGCTTGCTTCTCCTCCTCCGGCTCTTCCTCCTCCTCCTCCCAGGCCTCGAAACAGAACTCGTCTTGAAAAAAACACCCCCCGCCGGAGTATTTACCGTGTTAGTTCGCGTATAGTGCACCACGACTGCTGGTTAGTGTACGGTTAATATACGGACAGAATAGTGCAATAAATGCGCCTTAAAGGAAAGGCCTAGTGCATAATACGGGTCATAACTTACTTATTGCCTCCAGTGACTCTTCTTCAACCTCCGCAGCGGTTGAAGGCAATGCAGCCAGCGTGATCCCTGCCGCCTCCAATGCCTCCTTCTTGGCCTTGTCGGAGTTCGCGGAGATTGTGAGGCCCTCCGCCTCCTTCAAACCCGAATATGGGTGGGGGTTGGAAGTGATAAGCACCCATTGCTTACCCTTCTTTTCCCACTTCCCATAGCGATAGAGGTTTTTAAAATTCCCAACATCGGCGCGCACTCGCGACCTGATGAAGGGCTCAATCGTGGCGTCCCTCTTCGCATCGAAGCCTGCAGCCTCCGCAACGTCCTTCACCAAGCGGTTGTAGGCGTCATGTTGCTCCGATGTTTTCAAAATCGGGCACCACTTCTGCTCCTTCGCCAATTTTACTACAAAAAAAAAACCCCACGCACAACACAATATGAACAAAAGGAATTTGTTACGCTAGAAACCCGCGCGATCATCTTCAAGAAACGAAAACAAGGAAATAGAAGATCGCTCTCGCTCCAAGCGCGAATTAACTTCAAGAAATACAAGTGGTGAGTGATACTCACATGTCACTTTACGAATCGCCGTCCTCACCGCTCTCTCGTGGGGTTTCATTGGGCCCCGGATCCTTTGGCTTGCCCCCTTTTTTGCTCTTGCCCTATTCCTACTTGGGGCATCAAACATTGCCCCGCGTTGGGCTCCTTCGCCTATATGGGTGGGCGAAGCGGCGCTAATGGATCCGCGCGTTGCCTTAACATAGTTGAGGAGCCCCGCTATGGACTCCTCCTCACCATACTCTTCGCAGAGTGCTTCGTACTTTTCTTTCTCTTCGTGAGTTGGTTCCATTTTTTTAACGAGGCAGAGAGCAAAGCTGTTTATTTGGCGGCGATAGCACTCCTTTAGTGCACCTTCAAGAAGTGAACTTCGAATTCACGTGCTGGTCATCGTCAGTCTCGGTCGGTCGGTCAACTAACGTCCGATTTTTCAATTTCGATTCATGACTTAGTCATTATTTCCGTTGAATTGTCATCCTCTTCGATCGTAGCGCAGTTGGACATGATGAATGTGACAACCCATTAGGAAACCGACCGCGCGGGTTCGAATCCTGCTGTCGACTAAATCATTTATCGCGCGATTCGACGCCATCGCGCGATCACGATGGTTTGATGAAATTTTCCTATCACATTTGGGAATTTCGAGTTTTGGGGGAATATTCCATTGTTAGTACGCTAACAGGACGCTAACGGCAGGCCTTAGCGCACTAACGTTGCCCTAACTGAACACTAGCAGAAGGAATCTTTTAGGGAATATGCCATTGTGCGTTAGTGCATGCCACCTAATGCCTCCTTAACGACGTCAATAGGGCGCCATTTAGT
>LGRX02024606.1:0-21056 GCA_001247695.2 Cymbomonas tetramitiformis | reverse complement strand
TAATGAGAAGTTCATGGTTTAGTGGCTACTTTGAAAACCATGGTTTTGGTCCGACTGTCATCACTGCGTTCACGGACACGATGGGCAGATCGTTCGATCCCACGCTTCTGTGCATTTTTTGATCGTGTACCCAATAAGTAGCCTCCAAACCGTGGTTTCGCGAAACTGTGGTTTCGCGAAACCACAGTTTCGGTTTTCATGGTTTTCTCCAAAACCATGGTTTTGGAAAGGAATATTGTGTACACGTCCGCGACAGCCTGTCTGCCGACGTGTCCCATCACGTAAGACAATTCTGAACCGTGGTTTCGCGAGACCACGGTTTGGGGGAACGTCAGCCATCGTCATCCAGATGCATAATGTGAAAATCGAATTTAGGAAATCTGAAGATCGACTCGAACGCCCCGAGCTGATGAACGAAATCTGAAATCTGAAATCTGATGACCGAATGTCGAATTCAGATATCAATTCGACATTTGCTGACATCGTGATGGCATGGTATCGCGAAACCACAGTTTCCAAACCGTGGTATCCCGAAACCACAGTTTCCAAAGCGTGGTTTCGCGAAACCACGCTTTTCAAACCGTAGTTTCGCGAAACCATGGTTTGGGGGAACGTGACACGCGATCAGCATATCCCCCGCCACCCAGGCGCCACCAGGCGGAATATTCGGGGGAATATCGCGAAAAGCGTGGTTTCGCGAAACCACGGTTTGTAAACCATGGTTTCGCGATACCACGGTTCAATAAGTAGCCACTAAACCATGAACTTCTCATAACTAGCTACTACCCGTAGGGCCCGCATTCGGTATGAGGGTGTTCGCGTCACGGTTTGGAATAATTAAATATAGATCCCCCCCCCCTTTCCATACACTGAACACTCTCTCTCTTTCGCGTTTTGGATTTATACCGGAGTAGACACTTGACACTATCGACTATTCTATGTTTAAAATAATTAAAAATTGTCGCACCGAAGGTGCATCTATTCCTCTCGTAATATTCTATCTTGAATCTAACAATCTTTACCGTGACACACGTCTTTTGTAAAATTGTATCCTGTCAGGGTTATGACCGATGACATATGTGTCATACATGTCATACGTGTCATACCTGTCATACATGTCATACCATGTCATGTCATGTCATATATTATTATGACAGTCGGTCATGTCATATATTATTATGACAGTCGACAGTATGGTCGATTATGACTGTACAGGTCGAGTCGCGTCATACATTTATGACAGTCGTCAGTACGGTCGACGATGACTGTACATGTCGCCAGATGATTATGTCATATCATCAGGCATCCCTGTCATCGAGAGTTCGTATGATTGAACTCGAAGATGGCAAAGTAAAGATACATCTTGGAAACAAACCAAGAACCATCTTTAGCTTTCAGCATGCGCAGAACTCGCATGTGTAGCATGAACGAACTAGTCGTTACTACCATGCTGGTCGTTCAACCTACGTCTCGGGTTCACAACCCAATGGCGGTACCATCTAAGATGATGGGTGACGTAGGTATAAAAGTGAGGAAGCGTTGTGCTTCGGCAGATCCTCTTACAGAGACTGCACTCACAAACCCGCTCATCCGTTCACCTGCATTGCTGTCCAACTTTGCAGTGTTTCATTGTATATTGATAATATATTCACGGCGCTTGTATATAAAGCCGTATCAGTGGTATTCTAAAAGTCGTCAAGGCACGATACTCGAGAACCCAAGTGGGTGCAGTGATAGACATAGCATATTTAATATTGTTCGCAGGTTGCAGGAGGCGCACATACGATAGCGCTCGCATAAAATTGAATATCTGCAGCCCGAATAATATACGTTCGCATATAGAACCGTGACAGTGGCATTGCTTCCGCTCAGGCGAAGAACGAGAACTCAAGTGCAGCAGAATTGACACATATACGTATATTGATTTGTATACAGCGCGACTGAGTTCGCATATATACCGTCGAATATCTGCACATACACGACAGCTTTCGCTTCAATACATCGTCAGCGATCCGAGCGGAATTGTGCATAAAATTGTCGGCGCGACATAAATCACATTCAGCATATACTGCGTCGAGGTGTGCGCACGATATATGTATGCTGTCAATAATCGCAGGGTATGGTACGATGTGCGAGAATTAAGCGCGCATATGAAAAATGAGCGTCAGTGCATATAATCTCATCAACTGCAACAGAGATGCACACAATCTCATCATCAGCGACAGCGACATTCGCAATTGTACCGCGCGACCCGTACAGTATACATAAAGATGTGCGATGATCACAATTCATACCGTGCGACGCAGATGTGCGATGATCATAGTTCGTACCGTGCGACGCATGCATCAACATGCATATCGACATGCGACATACACAATTCGTATCACGCGCATACATAGTGTGCAAAATCTCGATGTTCGTACCATATCGCACCAAGTGGGCGCATACAGCGACAGATTGACGCATGATAAAATAAGGCCCAACTATACATATACATGCTGCGCAGAGATACTGTGTGCGACATCAGCATTGTTATACACACACATGCTGTGCAGAGATAGAGTGTGCGATATCGTCATCGTCATACACATGAATACTGTGATTGTGAATGTATGGTCATTATTATCACACTTATCATTATTATCACAGATCACTATCACATGGCATACTTTGATTGTGTGCACAGGATATACATGTGATCAAGCTAGATATACACATGTAAAAATCCAGTATACATGCATACATGCATAAATACTTTGCTACTACTGTGCATGATATATATACATCCATACATTATTGCTTGACATGCACGCATGCAACCTGATCACGATAGCGGCTGTGCATACTGTCATACATACTTATTTACTGTGACATATTGCTAGAACTTGCAAGTCCAGTGCTATATACAAAACCCAAGTAGTATAAGATGCCAGTCTTGATTGTTAAGACAGGAATTAGTACAGTTGTTCCATGACGAAGGATTTGGGATTGGACATATGTTCTCCTGTTAATCAAGTTGGATACTCATCGGAGCTACTTGTGAAATTTACCATTCAACTCATCATTCATCAGGATGAGATGTACAAGATTACAGCAGTATACTAAAAATATTGATATACATCATACTTGTAATATGCTGTCCAGTGGTATACAGACAAACCTGTATGATTAACTTATATCGATTTACTTCAGTGTACTCAATCAGTAAGTACATATACAATATATAGTTACTGTGTATACCATTCCATCAGATGCACATCACTATAAAACTAGATATAACAGTACTTATCATAGTCCTTACAATAATATTAATGTCAGTACATGTTATGGATATATTGACATTACACTAAGTCAGCAAGTGTACATGATCAATGTATAATACCAATATCTTATACATAATACATAGATACCATTTTCCAAACACATGTGCGTGGAAAATGTCAGTGATTGCGATAGATAAGGGAGCAGGATAAGACAAGATGCTGTAGGGCTGGATGGAGTTATCTCCAGACCCGAAGGCAATATACTGCACCCATTAAACAGCTGGTAACTGTTGGGTGCAGTCCACTCGTCATTCCACACACTATCGCTGGAGCAACATCAATATCTACATTGCATTCTGACAGTTGATACAGATGATCACTTCACATGCATGTACCAACTCAGATCAGCAACCATACATGAATTGACAAAAGGTGGTTGTGGACGTACAAACTGCTCAGATTATATCTAGCAGTGTCCAGATGTATTTGAACATAGAGATATCACTTGATATACTCGTTGTATACATCCAAATATATCTTAGGATCTGACACAACTGTGAATTCATTTACAGTTGATATATCTTAAATATCACCAGAGAGTGCATTTGCCTCCATGGGTTTCAAACAGTAAAACCCAGAAATGTGATCAACCTCAGATGTTGATATGCAGAATAATTCACTTTTATGCCATGAAATTTGTCATGTGCAAAGGTGAAGTGATTTGCAGTGCTTCTGTACTTTGCAGTCCACACACACACAGAGATATGTATATATATATATATACATATAGCCAAAAACGGCCAAAATGGGTAAAATCCGTTTGCGATAGATTTGAAAATTGAAAATCGGACCTATTTTATTTGATAATATGATTTTATACCTATTGAGGTATGAGAAAATCATAATGACAATAGTCATATCTCGTGTAACACCCTAGATATTAGGTGTGTAATATATAGGGGTGAACATATTGGCTGTAACGAAAAATCGGTCAAAATACAATACGTGTAATCTTTTGCAAATTCAGGATTGATTTTTTTTGCTATAATGGATATTTATCTATCAAATAACAATCCCTGAAAGACATAACACGTGTAACACCCTGTAACACCCTAATATTTGAATGTGTGTGTCAGGGGTGTAACATACCCTCTGAAAATCACTTAACATTCACTTAGGTATTGAATGCAGTTTTGCTTAAAAATCTTTGCAAAAACATTATACTGCTTATTTTTTACCTATATTAGGGTTACTGATATCAAGTAACACCCTATCACCATATTGAGTAACAGGGCCACTGTAACCACATATGCCCTAAAATGCCAGTTTTATTTCGAAAAACTTCGTTTTTTGGCATTATTATATCATGCTAAATCATCACAGACATGATAATACTGTGGGCAACAACCCAAAAACTGCAGGGCTACAACCCAAGGACTGTAAGGCTGCAACCCTAAAACTGTATGAGCTGCTTTCTATAAGGACTGCAAGCTATAAGCTATAAGCTATAAAGTATATAAACAACTGACTGCCTATGTATTCACACTTCCTTTAGGGGGGAAGAAGGTGGATAGGATTCACACATATCCATTTCATATTCCGATCTGGTGATTTCTGATGGATTGCTTTTGATAAAATCACTGCATCCACAAATAACGTTGAAATCTGTACAACGTTGAATCCACCATCACTAATAAAGTGTAAACTCGGATGGGAAACTATATTCCAATGACTATAAGTTGACTCTTGCTCAGCATTTACATTCTCGAGTAAGTTTGGAATGCTGAACTATATACATAACATATAACCTGATACCATGCTTAATTGCATTTCCTGGATCAGAAGATGTATATATGTATATATATGTCCCACCTGATACACTTTGGCACTATAGCCGTACATAAGAGTGGGAAGGACAAGTGTATCGCTGTGAGACTGTATGATATAGTCCCAGTGCTGAAGGCAGAATGTGGCACTAGAATAACAGCTGATAACTGTTGGGAGACCACCATTCAAGACCTTCCAAGCGTAACTCCTTTGTCCTGAGATGCAAGTGAATTGTTCATAATATATTGACATCACATAAAAGCATTCTGATAAAAACCTATATATCCATGTGAATTGTCATTACTACAAATGACATAGGTTTTGAATCGTCGAAATGAGTATAACTCCGATGTATTCATTAGTACAGAATAGCTGTTGAGATTATTCTCCGGCTGGATTGCAATCATTCACAATCCCTGTACATTCCGGTGACAAAATATTGCACTGGACTGATCACCACATTGGTATAATCTGTGATATATAAGTCACCAGAGAAAGCATTGCAATCAGCACAATGTTGTCTAGACTCACAAAGATGAGTAACATATATTATCAGATGTAATAAACAGAGGCACAATGTGACCTACGCTAAAATCGCGTATGCTCGGGCACTGTATTGTGACCTGCGCTAAGATCGTGTATGCATGGACACAACATGACTCGTGCCAATGACGTGGACATATATTTTTTTGCCACGACATCACATCTGAAATCAATAAATCACTCAGAGTAAAGGTGTTGACATCAGTATAGCACCATTATACATATAGTCATGAGGATTTTAAAGAAGACATAGTCTCTCCGATATTGACAAACATGGTACATATATATATATATATATCCATGCTCTCTGATCATATATTGATATCCCACAGCATACAATGATGATAATAGCAAGCCACTTCGCCGCTGTAGGGTAGTGTTGTATATACACAGCACATGCTTGGGTACTATATGACCCACGCTAATGACGTGGATTCGGGCTGCATCCCAATAACTGCAATGCACCTTCGGTGCAAGGGGCTGCAACGCGAGAACTGCTATCCAGCTTCATAGAAAGCTTCCACGTCATCACAAAGAGGTCGGACCTCTGTTGTATTTGAACGGCGCTTGACAACCGCCTAGCAATACACTTCCTTGAGGGGGGAAGATGATAAGCTAGAAATACAACTAAAAACCAAATAAATAATAAATAATAAAGACAAATAATAAAACAATTAAGTTGCATCATCGTTTTTGCTTTGGTAAGCCTGACTATATACAGTCAAACCATGCAGAACTCCATGAAGTTGACACATATAAGTATCAAACATTTCTAAGGTCATCAGCCATGACATACATATGAGCTTGATTTTGAAGACCTAGACATTGTATACATCTGGTCTAGCATGTACCCAGACTAGAATTGTATACTGACACGGTGCAAGCACTATAGCCTCTGCCACCGATGATCATTGAAAAAGGGCAACCATTCTTGATATTTCATACACATCATCTGATTGTATCATTAAAGGTGTCAAGAGTACTCAATGCAATATACAGGCTACAGCCTGAGTACAACACCTAGATAGGTCAAAGCCACTGAGCTGACCAATGCAGCATAAATGCTAGTTATCTTGAAGGCTATACAATAAGCCTATTGCCCTTAGGTCTTGATATGTATCCGTGTATTGGCATCTCCTTGAGGTAATTATACCCACAGAATGAGCCATACCAGCCATCTTGTCTTCATTGATCGTTACATATCTGATCATATCGCCATTGAACAATGCCTATTCTGTGAGATTATATATCACGAGGCATTTTATTAGTGCACATTAAACAATTGTAGTGCAACAAAGATCATCAGCTCTCCATCATACCAAAAGGTTGAATTGTCAATTGATTTTCAGACACCATTTCTCAAAGGTCTATTCATCATGAAAGACAGAGTCTGTGCAATCATGGCTATTCAGCCTCCGACATAGTTGCATAGCTATTTAGCTTATGACCCAACCGTTGTTAAACAGCCTCCATGCTATGGCAAGCAATCTCTTCGGTCATTCTTGGGCATAAAGCATTCAAGCACAGCCAATCCAGGATGTTTATCCCAAAATTCTCTTCGAATTATTCATATCTTCTATGTGTCATATGAAACAACCAATATACCATCCTATGATGAAAGTCATCTCCTTCAGTGGTGATTTTGCATAGTGACTTTCTTGCTGTTTATTTTCTTCTCATGCTACAGGTCTGCTGCATCCCTGTGTGATTCGTCCTCGATGAAAGAACAAGACATGTTGAAGCCAGTTTTGCTTTTGGATGAAGAAAGCTCAGAAGATGAAGTTACCAGCAAGTTTCGTAGCCGGTACAACGTTCCGGATGTAGCAGTAGCAAAGAGGCGCTTGCAGAATAAGAAAAACGCTGAGCGTGATGCCAAAAGATGTAAGAAACAATGTCCTCAGTGGATGTTGGATAGTCAATGGTAGCTCTAGCTAGAAAAGTACATTAGATTCAGATTCTGAACATTTAAGTGGGCTTGAATGCACTCAAATTTGTACTGAGTTGCAATTGTCCAAAGTTTTCACTCTGACATCATAACTTATTTGTGGAATAGCATATAATGGTATAAACCATCCACATATAGATTGACACCATATTTGTAATTTCATAACATTTTGGCACATAAGACAAGCATGCTTCATTGAGGAATCATGACTCTCTGAAAGTTCATTCTGGAATGTTTAGAAATTTGTTGCCTCGACCATTAGGCCACGAAGTCTTGGGAAAAGCCAGACCACCGCAATCTGCAGCTGGTTTCCAAGCGCAGTTCATCCTCATTTTGGAAAGTGACAGAAATTTTATAATCATCAACAAGTCACAATTCTATCGGATTGAAATGACACATCCATCATTCATACTTCTTTATCATAACAAGTCTCTGAATAATGTTTGCCCAAAAATAAAATGGGCACCATTGAGATAAATGATCATGTGCTGAAGAATATACACATATCACTAGGCAAAGCCATGTTCTATTCATAATAAAATGACATGTCAGCCATCCATCAACTACGAAAATACAACTCGTAGTAAGTTGTTGTCATTACGGACACTTCTTGATTGACTCTCCATTAGCTTCGATACCAAAGTTAACTTCGGTACTATCACTGATTCTTTGTTCATCATGACAATCATTTTTCAGAACCATTGTCTAAAGTTGGGCACACTATAGTGACCCTAAATTGGCAAATGTATGTGGGCTGCAACCCAACGACTGCATTTGACATCATCTGGCATTTGCCACATTCAAAAACATCAGGCATATTGCCAATATGGCGTAGAGAAAATCAATGTTCAGATTGACATTGTTACCTCTAAAGCATTCGATGAGTAATCTCAGTCTGATTCTCTATCAAATCATTTTTCACATAACATAATGATTGAATAACATCCTCCATCACCATCTGATTGGTTTGATACATCTCTTTTTGCGAAGGGGAGGAAGAGTATAGATTCATTCATTTTCATACAGCTGCCACACCTTACATCATTGTGATTTTGCTTGGAAAATTAAAGATCTTATCAAAAGTTCCAGCATCTGTGTATAGCAGCCATAAAATTGATGACACGGTACATCATGCCGATTGAAACATCAAATGAAGTCTTATTTGACTTACTAACACATGAAGTTCATTATGAAGAAATCATAGATGCATATTTCTCCGGCTCTATCATATTATATGAAAGGCACTGACATAGGAAAACGATGGTTTTTCAAATGTGAATAAGCTATATTGTAAGCTTACGACCATCACTTTGACGTCAACAGCCTGGGATGCTGATTGTCGAAATTCAAGAGTTGAAGGATTCATTGAATCAACCTTGATACATGTGTTTTGATTCATAAATTGTTGATCCATGATTTCTCCTCAAATCTTGAGAAGCTGGCACACAAGTTGTTGCCAATGTCTTGAGGAAAGCATCTGAGCAAAGGATTGCCAGTTGTGCCATCAGGCATCGAATTCCATAAACAGCAAAGGCGAGTGAGTAAATCCGCCACTCTAACTTTTTGCCCGTCATTCCTTCCAGGTTCATGACAAGAGACAATTCATCAAAGTCATACACCAATGCATAAATCACATGCATGGTTTCACAGTTTGTATCAGACTGCCATTCCATCAAGGTTAAGCATCTTGACAGTAACACTGGCCAACCAAAAGCCTTCCTGTCTTTGGATATCTTGAGCACTCTCATTTCCAGCTCTTTGGACTAGGAAGCATCATGACTGTGCCTCGCCAGAACGCTAATCCTCAAAGCCGCACACTTGAGGCGAGCCTTATGAGACAGTGACCTTTGGCTTGTGGGGCTTCAACCCCTTATCAAATCCTGAACACTTGTTAACACCTGGAAAAATTTATCATGATGCAACTTAAGTGGGATTATAAGTTCCACATAATCATATTGTCTACGTATGCTGAAGGCATAACTGCCGCATATGATCACAATAGGTCGCAGCTTTTATAACATTGTGGCTTCTGAGTCAAAAGCTGATAGCTGATGACTTTTGCCAATAAATTGCCGACCTAATAATAATCAGGCCGTGGAAACATGTACCCAAGAGGTTTTCGTCCATCGGTCATATATATATATATATCAGGGCCGCATCCCAAGCACTGCAGGGCTGCATCCCAAAGACTGCAATGCACCTTCGGTGCAATGGGCTGCAACCCGAGAACTGCGGGGTTATATCCCTAACATGTTTATACCCTGCATCAAATTGATATGACAGGAGCAGGAATTGATCTTTCCTTGCTAAGGTGTAGTGAGCCTTGTACAAATCATACCCTTACACAGATACGCATATGCGGGTACCAATATCTGTGAAAAACTGCTAAATGCTACCTTTGCCAAAACCGTGGTTTGTCATCGAACTTTTGGCCAGTCATCCGAGCTACCGGAGATATCGACTGAGGTAGACGGAGTTGTGATCCTAAGTTGTGCTTGACAAACATAACTAAAGAAATTTCACATTAGTACGTGGCGAATCCATTCTCACTCATCGCGATAGATGTTCGTCAAAGCGCGCGTACCGGACCAAATATTGAGGAGTTGAGCAGACCGGGTAAAGGATTATAAGTCCAATCCCGTTAAGCAGGGCCACTCCGTTTGCATTAAAAATAAGCCCCAAAAATCGGGCTCCCCGTTGCCGCCTATGATCCTCCAAAGTAGCTTAAGGAGGGGAGGAAGGGTTGGGTGCACTATATATAACTGTGGAAACATGTACCCAAGGGTTTTCGTCGATCAGTCATATATATAAGGCCGAGAATCGTTCGATTATAAATTGTTAAATCGTGGGATCATCGTTCGCTAAAGCGACGACGGCTAGCGCAAATAATCCGTAACGTAGACTTCGGATGCTTTGAATCGTCTAGCACATACATGATAACGTGTGGATCAATCGGTAATCCAGCGTAGGATTGTATCGCGAAAACGCTCTTCATTGAACCTTGGAACGTCACTCAACGATACGATTTCCGGAAAGGTGGGCTACATCCTAAGGACTGTATGGCTAAATGCCTAAGGTGAGGGACTAAAGTGGACTCAGTTTCCCCCAATAACCTAAAAACACCATGAGGGACGCCTCAAATCGGTGTAAGAAGACTGGTACCAGCAAGAAGCGACAACAACAAAGACATCAAAGACATATACAAGGTATGCCCGTTGTGAGGTCACAACTCTCTTAAGAGGGGAGATCTGTCAGGGTTATGACCGATGACATATGTGTCATACATGTCATACGTGTCATACCTGTCATACATGTCATACCATGTCATGTCATGTCATGCCATGTCATATATTATTATGACAGTCGGTCATGTCATATATTATTATGACAGTCGACAGTATGGTCGATCATGACTGTACAGGTCGAGTCGCGTCATACATTTATGACAGTCGTCAGTACGGTCGACGATGACTGTACATGTCGCCAGATGATTATGTCATATCATCAGGCATTCCTGTCATCGAGAGTTCGTATGATTGAACTCGAAGATGGCAAAGTAAAGATACATCTTGGAAACAAACCAAGAACCATCTTTAGCTTTCAGCATGCGCAGAACTCGCATGTGCAGCATGAACGAACTAGTCGTTACTACCATGCTGGTCGTTCAACCTACGTCTCGGGTTCACAACCCAATGGCGGTACCATCTAAGATGATGGGTGACGTAGGTATAAAAGTGAGGAAGCGTTGTGCTTCAGCAGATCTTCTTACAGAGACTGCACTCACAAACCCGCTCATCCGTTCACCTGCATTGCTGTCCAACTTTGCAGTGTTTCTTTTGTATATTGATAATATATTCACGGCGCATGTATCTACAGCCGTATCATATCCAGTCGGTTTTATAAATATAGATGGCAGCGCCAGCGGTGTCACTTCATGGATTCCCTCCACCTATTCACATTCAGAATTCACGCATCGTGGCGAATCGCTACTGAGACGTGTCAGGTGTCACTACCCGTAGGAACCTTTGGGGGGGAAACCCCGGCGTGCCACATACTAAAGCTTTGCAAATTGCAATGGGCCATCCCATGGCCATGACATGTACATCGCGATGTCGATGTCGATGTCGATGACGGCCCAGAACCGCCGAACATGACAGAATCAACAATCATGATTTGCAATTCAGCGATTCGGAGCGGTCTGACGCGAACACACATTTCCTCGTGCGGTTGAGACGTTGAGACCGTCGAGTGTTGAGACATGATATCGCAACATTCATTTTGGTTTTCCGTCGCTGAGCGGAAAGGGCAGGCAGCCCTTATTTGACTTGATGGATATGAACTATCTGCGTGATATTGAGAACGCATATGGTTAGAGACGCCATCGCGCGATCGAATTCGATTCTGACGTTTTTGCACTGTAAAACGTGTGTCACGCGCGGATGTTTTCTTTCCCATGCGATAATTTCTGAGTTTCACTCACGAGGGGTACTGATAACTGGCGGCAGTGTGTTGATGCGTTAACTGCGCCATTTCGAAAGGCCAGTCAGCGGACATATAGTGCAAACCGTCACGCTCTTGCGATTCCATAGCAGTTTTCAAAAGTAAGATTGCCCTAGTGGGCTAAGAGCTCGCTCTTGAACTTATAAAAATTGGGAAATTTGTGATTTGGCGGACATCCATCAGTCGTGGGTGTCCGCACGTGGTCGCTAACTATTGTGGGTAAACTTGCCTTCACTTTCAGCAAGGTTTTACACGACTAGGTCCACGCGCGCAGTTAACGCAGCCGTGCAAGCATGCATGGGTGCATCTCCGCCAAGGACCTCTTAAACGCGGTCCGTACATTCTCTTCGCATTTCATCGGGAACACCTCTACGAAGTTTGGAAACTTCACAAAGGTGACTTAGCAAGGTTATTTGAGCGTTTACACGCTGAAGTAACCTTGCGATAGCGCTATTTTCAAGCATCCCGCTCATCGCTCGTGTCCGAAATGCCACGAGTAATCTTCGAATAGCGTTAGCGCTACTCCGATTGAAGCAGTTGGACTTCAGAATTGTAAACTACACTCCTTATATATTCTATCTAACATGTGTTTGATGTGTATGTATTAATGTTCGCATCATATTCATACAGGGTTGCAAGCCAAACGGGGCCGAAAACTGAGTTTCAGAGCCTAAACAAAAGTCAAGATGGAACAAAAACGCACGGTGCATGGCTCGAGTTCCGAATGACGCCCCTGAAATCGAGAGCTCAGGAGCTTCTGAAATCAGGATGGCCAATGAAAATCGAGGATTCGTTTTTGCAGATGTCCTTGGAAGTGGAAATTTGGAATTTCAGCAGTGAGCCCGTGACACACAGCATCTCAGAGATCTGAATCGAAAATTAGCACGTGCTTCCTTAACAGTGCAGAATCTTGGAAAAAACAAAATCAAAAAAGCCTCACCTTACATATGGGCCCAAACGTCAGAAAAAGGGGTTAAAATAGGGGTACAAATCAGTAAAAATGGCGATCTTCCCCTGAAAATCACATACCGATGATATATATATTCTTCATCAGGGTGATCGAACGGACATTTTGATACCCAAAAAGTTACGATCGGACGACTTTGATCTGGCGGTGTGGCGTCACTAATATGGTTCGTATCGTATTCCCTGGACTGTTAGTAACCCACGGGTACCAACATTCTTCGGATCAAGTACTAAGCAATTCTCTTGAACCATGGGGGATATAATGAGCGCTCGGGAGTGTGAGTTCGCGCGGGTATGCACGTTTTCAAGAATGTCTTGACACTATGTTTAGTGTAGTGATCCTCATGCTCCCGTGGTTGCGACAACATCTATGCTTCGTCACATCTCAGAAAACGACCACTGACATATTCATTAGGATACAGTTGGCATGTTGGGACTCGAACCCAATCCGGGATGTATTCAGCTTACATCCCGGACACCATGCATGCCATATTACATGACTATTGAAAACAGCATAAAAAAGTCGCGTGAAATATTTCAAGTTGACTATGCGTGCCAAATATAAAAAAATGTGATGAGAAAAACGAAGGGAGCTCAAGGAGCTCAAGGGCTCGAAGGAAATCATGGCGGTAGAGGATGGTTGGTCGCAGAGGTGAACTGCCACGCGCCACCTACCACAACAGACTCGAGTAGATCGTTCCGAAGGCATTGCCTTACTCATCGACGTAAATGTTTTATTATTATTATTATTATTACTACCACAACGAAAGCGAAACCTGACGAAAGGGTTAGCACGCAATTCAAATACAATAACAAACTTTTACACCCAGGTCAGTGGGGAAACGCAGGCACAAAGTGTAAGTAGGCACAAACCAACAAAGCGAGAGTGGGGCTGTATGGGCGGGCGCACTGCGGTGAACTGTTTCGGCAGACACCATATTTGCAAAATCGAGTCAGTCGCGGAAATTGCCGCAGAAAATGTGCAAAATTGAGAACTTCCAAAAGAACATTCATTGCTCACAAATACGGTCGGGACCACTTGTGAAGCAGCCGTACAAACAGCAAAGGAGAAACGGGAAAACAGAGAGCTAGGAACCAACGTACCGTAAATTGGAGCTTTGAATCTCACGGGCAACCTGCACAATCTCCGACACGCCCACAAACCGCGCTTTCAGTTTACACATAAACAATGAAAAATAGTGAAAAGTGAAAAATAGTGAAAAGTATAAAGCTGGAGTTGCAGGCAGTTCAGGTCTGCGTGCAGTGCAGTAGTGCAGGGTGGGCGCTCCTGGTGAATAATGAATGTAACGTTGGCAGGCGCGGAACGTATTTGGAACGGGTGCTCGGTCAAACACTCATACCGTCTACATACGCGGGTCCGCGGCATTCTCGATTCAGGATTAGGTTCCATGAACCTGCTTCATGGATAGTAGGAAAAATTAACGATGAGAGTCCAGGAAATATCCGGATCTGACGCCCGTAACCATCTAAGATTCAATCGGACGATAACCTGATTTTTGGTTGAAATCTAAAACATCATTGGCTCGAATTTTTCGAACCAATACCTGACCTGAATGGAAGATCGGGTATGAAAAAGTTACGAATTTAATGAAGTACTGCGAATATGATTGGTCAGATGAGCAGCGTCTGTGAGCTCCTCGCAAAATCTGGAGTAGGACAGCCGACGTCTGCAGTAGGACAGCCGACACGATGCGGCAGATCGGCATTTCTGAATCGGAAGGCTCAAAAAGAGCATATTAGGCGACTTAATACCCTACCATTTTAGAAAACGTTAGTACGTGCACTAACAATATACTAACGACACACTAACTGTATAAGAGTACGGCGCGTTAGTGTGCCTGTACATACACTAATAGCACCTTAACTGCGTCGTTAAGGTGCCGTTAGGGCATACATTCTGTGCAACATACCTTAACGGCACCTTAACGACACACTAACTAAGTCGGTTAACGCGTGGTTAGGTCATTAACCACCACACTAACAGGCACACTAACGGCACACTAACCCACACACTAACGACACACTAACTTTGAGCATTAACGGATGGTTAGTATACAGATAGTGTGTCGTTAGGATATCGTTAATATACCACTAACAATACACTAACAGCACACTAACGACACACTAACTTTGAGCATTAACAGATGGTTAGTATACAGATAGTGTGTCGTTAGGATATCGTTAATATACCACTAACACTACACTAACAGCACACTAACGACACACTAACTTTGAGCATTAACGGATGGTTAGTATACAGATAGTGTGTCGTTAGGATATCGTTAATATACCACTAACACTACACTAACAGCACACTAACGACACACTAACTTTGAGCATTAACGGATGGTTAGTATACAGATAGTGTGTCGTTAGGATATCGTTAATATACCACTAACACTACACTAACGACACACTAACTTTGGGTATTAACGGATGGTTAGTATACAGATCGTCTGTCGTTAAGATATCGTTAATATATTACTAACAGCACACTAACCACAAAGAAACGAGTTTCACGCAGTGCACTAAATCAGCAAAAACAATGACAAAAAGAAGCAATGAAGACGTACGAGACAGGCTAGTTGTTATTATACAAAAACAAATATGTTACTAACCTGCTACTAGTCCTCCTACTAGTCCTCACTAACTACTACGTAAGCGGTGGTCCTAATTATTCGGTGTCATCATCCCCTTTTGGTGGACCATGGAATGCATGTTCCAGCATTCCAAACCGCACATACTTGCCGTGCAGGACGAGGTTCAGGTCCTTGGGCTGCTTTTCCCCCCTCAAAAATTCCTCGAAATATTTTTCGGTATCCTTGCCGAAGTTCTTTGTCCTCTCATCCTCGCTCACATGCTTATCGGTGGAGGAGAGGATGTGCTTGAGGCATTTCCACGATTTGGTGTACCACTCATCCTGACCAGTTTTCTTGGTGTTGAATTTTTTCACCTGTCGAAAACGAAATATACACGTTAGCATGGGCAATCTAAAAAGGAAACCTGGAAAACAAAGGCTGGAAACCTATCACAGTGTGTAGTGACACACTAACTGGACTCTTAATGTACAGCGGACATACTAACGGGACACTTAGAACGGAACACTAACGTTAAAGACCGCATATTTTACTCACCTTGATAGATAGATACTCCGCAGGGAGTTTCACTTCGGCCTTTCCCTGGCCGTGGACGGTCTCAGCGTTGAGCTCGCACGCTGAGATCGTCCCGGCCAGGAGGGGGACCGTCTTCTTCAAGGTGAGGGGGGGGTTTGGGGTGAAGTAATCCTTGGGCTCAAGGATCTGGGAGGTGATTAGCGCCTCATCGGATTCCGTAGGTCTCGCGTAAAGGTAGACCTCCTTGCCGACCGGGTACCGCGGGGCGAGGTCTGCCTGGTCGGCGGCTTCCTCATCCGCGGGTGCGGTGGTGTTCCCCGCCTTTGAAGGAGTCCCCTTCTTGGGAGAAGCCTTTGAAGGAGTCCCCTTCTTGGGAGACTTTGCGGGCGGGGGCTCCACATTGGGCCCCGCTCTCTTCTTCCCCTTGGAGGCACCACCCTTGGAGTCATCAGCTTGCTTCTCCTCCTCCGGCTCTTCCTCCTCCTCCTCCCAGGCCTCGAAACAGAACTCGTCTTGAAAAAAACACCCCCCGCCGGAGTATTTACCGTGTTAGTTCGCGTATAGTGCACCACGACTGCTGGTTAGTGTACGGTTAATATACGGACAGAATAGTGCAATAAATGCGCCTTAAAGGAAAGGCCTAGTGCATAATACGGGTCATAACTTACTTATTGCCTCCAGTGACTCTTCTTCAACCTCCGCAGCGGTTGAAGGCAATGCAGCCAGCGTGATCCCTGCCGCCTCCAATGCCTCCTTCTTGGCCTTGTCGGAGTTCGCGGAGATTGTGAGGCCCTCCGCCTCCTTCAAACCCGAATATGGGTGGGGGTTGGAAGTGATAAGCACCCATTGCTTACCCTTCTTTTCCCACTTCCCATAGCGATAGAGGTTTTTAAAATTCCCAACATCGGCGCGCACTCGCGACCTGATGAAGGGCTCAATCGTGGCGTCCCTCTTCGCATCGAAGCCTGCAGCCTCCGCAACGTCCTTCACCAAGCGGTTGTAGGCGTCATGTTGCTCCGATGTTTTCAAAATCGGGCACCACTTCTGCTCCTTCGCCAATTTTACTACAAAAAAAAAACCCCACGCACAACACAATATGAACAAAAGGAATTTGTTACGCTAGAAACCCGCGCGATCATCTTCAAGAAACGAAAACAAGGAAATAGAAGATCGCTCTCGCTCCAAGCGCGAATTAACTTCAAGAAATACAAGTGGTGAGTGATACTCACATGTCACTTTACGAATCGCCGTCCTCACCGCTCTCTCGTGGGGTTTCATTGGGCCCCGGATCCTTTGGCTTGCCCCCTTTTTTGCTCTTGCCCTATTCCTACTTGGGGCATCAAACATTGCCCCGCGTTGGGCTCCTTCGCCTATATGGGTGGGCGAAGCGGCGCTAATGGATCCGCGCGTTGCCTTAACATAGTTGAGGAGCCCCGCTATGGACTCCTCCTCACCATACTCTTCGCAGAGTGCTTCGTACTTTTCTTTCTCTTCGTGAGTTGGTTCCATTTTTTTAACGAGGCAGAGAGCAAAGCTGTTTATTTGGCGGCGATAGCACTCCTTTAGTGCACCTTCAAGAAGTGAACTTCGAATTCACGTGCTGGTCATCGTCAGTCTCGGTCGGTCGGTCAACTAACGTCCGATTTTTCAATTTCGATTCATGACTTAGTCATTATTTCCGTTGAATTGTCATCCTCTTCGATCGTAGCGCAGTTGGACATGATGAATGTGACAACCCATTAGGAAACCGACCGCGCGGGTTCGAATCCTGCTGTCGACTAAATCATTTATCGCGCGATTCGACGCCATCGCGCGATCACGATGGTTTGATGAAATTTTCCTATCACATTTGGGAATTTCGAGTTTTGGGGGAATATTCCATTGTTAGTACGCTAACAGGACGCTAACGGCAGGCCTTAGCGCACTAACGTTGCCCTAACTGAACACTAGCAGAAGGAATCTTTTAGGGAATATGCCATTGTGCGTTAGTGCATGCCACCTAATGCCTCCTTAACGACGTCAATAGGGCGCCATTTAGTGGCTTGTTGCATGTAATGCGCTAACTCAGCGCTGAGTTAGCGCATTACATGCAACAAGACACTAAATGGCGCCCTATTGACGTCGTTAAGGAGGCATTAGGTGGCATGCACTAACGCACAATGGCATATTCCCTAAAAGATTCCTTCTGTTAGTGTTCACTTAGGGCAACGTTAGTGCGCTAAGGCCTGCCGTTAGCGTCCTGTTAGCGTACTAACAATGGAATATTCCCTAAAGGATTCCTTCCGTTAGTGTCCAGGTGGGGCAACGTTAGTGCGCTAAGGCATGCCGTTAGCGTCCTGTTAGCGTACTAACAATGGAATATTCCCGAAAAGATCCCTTCTGCTAAACTCACACTAACAACGCGAATATTACATAATAAGAGGGCGGGTGGGGTGCGTGGGGGGGGGGGCAGAATTGGGATTTGTGCAATGAACAATAAACGTCAAGGTGAACACTTTGCGACTCTTCGTGCACAAGCCTCTCGCCCGGATCCACCTTCGCCCGAGCCCGCGCCCGAGCGTGCACCCACACCGCCTCCCGGCCGGCGTGGGATTCTTCTACAACAAGGCGCGCCGGTGTCCTCACGTGTACCCGTCCCACCACTAGCCCGCAGAGCCATTAGTAACCCCGCACCCCACGCACTTGTTTCTCCACCACCACCTCGTCAACCCGTTCCCGAAGGTTTCCGGTTGGGTCATGAATATGAGGGGGGCATAAAGAAGCTTCGAGTATCCGAGTGGGCGGCAACCACGGTGACGACGATATATGACGGGTGAGTCATGCCTTTATCCCTATACCTCGTGATATGCATGTCTCTCAAGAAACCAGTGAAACACGTTAGTGCCCTATGTCGATACGGTAGTGTACACTTAGTGCGATATTTGGTAACTAACAGTACACTAACGTGGCAGGAACTGTCTATCTATTAGACACAGCTCGTGCCCTCTGCCACGCACGCGCGTGTGTCTTGGAGGCGAAGAAGTGTCGGTACGTCGGCATGGTACAAATTTTCACGTGTTGTCACGAGAAAGACGTACCGACCTGCATGACTCCCCGGGTCTTCTATGCTTGCGTAGTAGACATGCAAACAAATCAACGGCGTTACCCATCGTGGTTGCCGATTCCGCCCATTTTGAAGGCCGAGCGGGGCAAGATCATGTATGGTGGCACCGTGTTCTACATAACAGTATCTGAAGATGGTGTGCAAAGTTGCCTCCTATCTATTGCCGACGAAATCATGAAAATCGTCGCCAACCACCGCGGGTACGGTTCCTCAAGCACCTGAAATATGTGCGTATTAGTGCGTTGTTATCATGTTAACTGTACCTTATCAGTACCCTAACAAAGAGATATCTACAGGCCAGCGGAGGTCATCATCGACCACGATCATCTAATGACACCATTGCCGCCTCCCGTGGATCTCGTGAGCTACGAAAGCCAGGAGGAGTTGGATGTCCAGGAAAATATCGAACTCCTCCTCCTCGACGACGTTGGTCTAGCGGGGTGAGTGAGCCCTCTTCTCTATTTGGGACTTAGTGCGTGGTTAGTGTGGGGTTAGTACATCCGCGACCCCTTAACCGCATATAAACGATGGGCTGGGCACTCAGTCCGTGCAATTTTCCCGCAGCAGGCAACCCGCCGTGACCATCGACAGCTGGTTTCCGCACCATGGGATGGGTATTCCAGATGGCAGTGGGCGCACGAAAACGACGGTGCTGTCGATTCGCGAGTTCTCGCACCATGTGGACACCGTTCATGATAACGACGCGGCGTTTTGGGGCCGTGATATCATTCCGGATCCATTGGACTTAGCCGACAATCCCTCGACCATCACCTTTGCCGACCAGCGGTGGGAATTGCTACCGCCAGTGGGTGTAAACCTGATGAACATTCGTCGGGACATTTGCAAGTTGGCCCTTGGGCTTGGAGACGCGAGCCCTGCTGGGTGAGGCCCTTTTCCCGAGTCTTATTGCGTGGTTAGTGTGGCATTAGGGCCTTAAACGCCATCTAACCACATGCTAACACTGACAGGCCTGACGAGCCCCACCGCGGAACCTCGCCGTCCCCGCCCCCCGAGATGGACATGCCCGTCGACGCGTCGAGTGCGAACTCCATGGACTTCGCGAGCTCAGACCAGCAGCCGCCGCCGGATGACAGCCATCCCGAGCTCGCCACCCTCGGGCTTGGAGACGCGAGCCCTGCGGGGTGCGTGAGGCCCTTTCCCCGAGACTTACTAATGCGTGGTTAGTGTGTCATTAGTGGTTTAACCGCCATCTATCTAACCGCATGCTAACACTGACCGGCCCGACGAGCCCCACCGCGGAACCTCGCCGTCCCCGCCCCCCGAGATGGACATGCCCGTCGACGCGTCAAGTGCGAACTCCATGGACTTCGCGAGCTCAGACCAGCAGCTAGCAGCCGCCGGATGACAGCCATCCCGAGCTCGCCACCCTCGGGCTTGGAGACGCGAGCCCTGCTGGGTGAGGCCCTTTTCCCGAGTCTTACTAGCCCCACCGCGGAACCTCGCCGTCCCCGCCCCCCGAGATGGACATGCCCGTCGACGCGTCAAGTGCGAACTCCATGGACTTCGCGAGCTCAGACCAGCAGCAGCCGCCGGATGACAGCCATCCCGAGCTCGCCACCCTCGGGCTTGGAGACGCGAGCCCTGCTGGGTGAGGCCCTTTTCCCGAGTCTTACTAATGCGTGGTTAGTGTGGCATTAGGGGCTTAACCGCCATCTAACCGCATGCTAACACTGACAGGCCCGACGAGCCCCACCGCGGAGTCTCGCCGTCCCCGCCCCCCGAGATGGACATGCCCGTCGGCGCGTCGAGTGCGA
>LGRX02024605.1:23481-56214 GCA_001247695.2 Cymbomonas tetramitiformis | reverse complement strand
GAGCGGTCGCACGAGTGAGATGGCCGAAATGCATAATCGATGATATCCATGGAATCGCTATATCGGACTTCGGTCGCAGTGGAATCGCATGAATTCTTAGGACTTTGCGAAAAATATTTTTCAAAAAAAATATTTTTTCATGGTGAAATCGCCAAAAAACCGTTGTTTTTAGCTTGTTTTGGCGTTCTACACCATTACGCGGGTGAGGAGTGCAGCGATTCGTGGAATTGAGGGGTTTCACATATCACGTAATTAATCCTGATGGTCACCGCAATTTGAAATTTTGAAAAAAAATATTTTCTTGGCCCAAATCGGCCGAAAATCGCGTTTTTTTGGCTGTTTTGGCCTGTCGCGGGCCTGTTTTGGCGTTCTACGCCACTCCGCGCGTGTGGAGTGCTCATATTCGTGGGAATGAGGGTTTTCACATATCACCTAAGCACTCCTGATGGGAATCGCAATTTGAAATTTTGGAAAAAAAAAATTTTTGGGCCCAAATTTCAACAGAAATAGATTTTTTTGCCTGTTTCGGCCTGTCGCGGGCCTATTTTGGCGTTCTACGCCACTCCGCGCGTGTGGAGTGCACATATTCGTGGAAATGAGGGTTTTCACATATCACCTAAGCACTCCTGATGGGAATCGCAATTTGAAATTTTGGAAAAAAAAAAAAAATTGGGCCCAAATTTCAACAGAAATAGATTTTTTTGCCTGTTTCGGCCTGTCGCGGGCCTATTTTGGCGTTCTACGCCACTCCGCGCGTGTGGAGTGCACATATTCGTGGGAATGAGGGTTTTCACATATCACGTAAGCACTCCTGATGGGAATCGCAATTTGAAATTTTGGAAAAAAATATTTTTTTGGCCCAAATTTTAACAGAAATCGATTTTTTTGCCTGTTTCGGCCCGTCGCGGGCCTGTTTTGGCGTTCCACGCCACTCGGCGCGTGCGGCGTGCACACAATCGTGGAAATGAGGGTTTTCACATATCACTTAAACACTCCTGATGGGACTCCCAATTTGAAATTTTGGGGAAAAATATATTTTTGGGCCCAAAAATTAACAGAAATCGATTTTTTTGCCTGTTTCGGCCTGTCGCGGGCCTGTTTTGGCGTTCCACGCCACTCGGCGCGTGCGGCGTGCACACAATCGTGGAAATGAGGGTTTACACATATCACTTAAACACTCCTGATGGGACTCACAATTTGAAAATTACCCAAATCGATTACAGAATCGTTGTTATGTTGGCATATTTTGCGTGGGCCCTGTTGGGCGTTATGCACAACACGCCGAGAGTAGATGCTATTCAGCATGGTGTTGTTTGGGTTCTAAGATTCTAGTGATCTATCCTGCTGTGATAGTTATACTTCTTCACAACAACCCTAGAATGCGCTGGTGCTCAGCATCGGTCAACCTATAAAACTCCTTACCGCGGTATTTGCGTCTGGGCATTGTCACTTCCACACACACGACATGATGCGAATATGTCAGACATTTCTTGGATGTGTCTATGTAGTACTCCTCGCAGCTTTCCTCATCCGCCCACTCATAAAATCGGCCTTCAACGACAAATTCCCCCGGTGTAGCATTTACGCCCTCCCCACCAGGCGAGTAGTAGTCGTCTCGCATCCCATCCGCGTTGATCACCTGCTTCACCTCGCTCAACGCCTTCACCAAATAGTAGGGGTGATTAGGATCGCCCCCCGACAGCCTTGCAAAAGTGTTTCCTCGTGCAACCTTCACACTCACGTCATCACGGGCCTCCGCGACTCTTGTTCTGGTGCGCCGGGCATCAGATTCGGTTGCCTCCGTCAAGGTGAACTGCTCCCAGCTGTCCACGTGACTCCGGTACGGGCAACCCTCCGTGTCAGGTTGTGCCTTCGCGCACTGCGCGTAACAATAATCGCAATAGCATTGTCGGTCCCGCTTCAAGCCCACCAACAACCCCACCCCTGCACGCACCGAGTGTAACGCCAAAGTCCGGTCAACCGTGTCAAACCCAGGTCCACAGATGTCCACGTCCTTGCCGTCAACCGGAAAGAAAAATCTTTGCCCGAACTGAACACCTCTGTCGCGAGCGCTATCCTTCGGCTTTTGCAACCTTTCCATGCAGAACTCGTACAAGCTTTTGGCGTCCAGTATTTTACAATGCCATTTGTCGGTTGTGGACATCACCGCCAAGCTCGCCTCATGCTTCACCGCTACTCCCATCGCGTCTTGCTCACCTCGTGCATGTGACGTCTCAAAGAAGTTGCGCTGTGTCGGGATGCCAAGCCCTCGGGGCCACTCCGCCGACTCTTCCCGCCCGCTCTCCACCACGTCGGCAAATGCGGTTGCGCATTTGTTTTGTGCCGCACTACCATCCGCCCACTCATGCATGAATTTGGGGAGAGGTATACCTCTTCACGAAGTACTCACTGACGATAAGTTTCCTCATATGTTGGATACCTCGGTGGGAGTGCGGCAAGGTGTCGCTAATGAGGTAGATCAGGTCCTTCACTATTATTGGGTTGGCCTCGGTGGAAGTCTGACCATCCACGGAACCAACCGCGTGCCGCCATAACACACAACACAACAGCGTTGCTTGCTTCACTATCCAGTGCAACGACTGAATCGCCCTGGGAATGTTCAGAGCATGGTTCTCGCTGAAGTCAAACAATATGAGGCAGTGCCCCAAAGGCAAGCCCGCCTTGCACTTGTTGAACATTGTCATGGAGTGCGTGGCCATGAAACAGTGGTAGGCATACGGCTTCAAAAATCGACACGGTTGGGCAGCAGGCACACCGACCAACTTCTCCAACCTCCAACTCCCGTCCGCCGCTTTCCGCACAAACGTGCCCGAACACACACAATTTGGGGACTCCCCTGGGGCGTGGCCAAGGAGCAGAGCTTGCAGTTTTGCAAGCAGCTCACCAGCAGTGGTCGTCTTTTGGACGAACTGCACCCGGTGCTTGTTCTTCCCGTCCTCGTCCACTCCGATATGAACGTTCTCGTAGGTGTGCCAGTCCAGCGTGGCAGTGTTGGAAACCGCCGCCGGACACAACGACCAGTTTTGCAGCCCCCCGCACCGTTTGCAAGAACCCTCCAAGCAGGGCATGTCGTGGGGGTCCTCGTGCTCTCCGTTCGACCGCTGTCTTGGACACAGCAGCGATGCCGTGAAACCGGAGGTTGACCGTCCCACCTCCACTCGACCACACTTGAAGTCCGGGAAAGCAGGAAATGGTTTACGGGCAGACAGCCGTGCCCGAAGGCCTCCAACGCGAGGGCAACACGACGCGTCCGTGCACTTGCAGCCGGAGTGGCTCACCTCCTGGAAACGAGCATACGCCTCCACCACCAACCGCATATCCTCGTGGTACCTGCAGCAGCAGGAAATGGTGTCCCTTCGGGTGAGTCGTTGCACTTGCCTCGGCTTCCGAGTCCCAAAAGATCGGAGTTCGATCTTTTCGGCGGGAAACTTCTTCTTGAACTTGCGGAACACCTCCAACTGTGTCATTTCCAACCGCTGCTTCGACACCTTCTCCACGCTTCCATCAATATGCCGCAGCTGGATCACGTCCCGTTTACACGTGGACACCCGACTGATCCCAGCACTCAGCCAGAAGGCTTGGATCTTGTGGGTCAGCTCCGCGCTTATAGCACGGTTGGCCATGTGCAGGGTTTCCAGGACCAACCCTGCCAGAAGACCGGCATTAAGCCGTTGCGCTGTCCCAAGGGCAGCTCCCAACAGCAAGTTGCGGTGCCCAACGAGTCCATCCTTCACCACCTTCACATTTATCGCTAAGATGCTTGCAACAGCACCCTCAACACCCTCCACGTCTCTGCCAAATACCATCGCTGCGCCCGCCATGCGTGTGGCACCGTTCTGCCTGGAACCATAGCCAGCTAGAGCGGCGAACGATGCCCGCAAGCTCGACACGATCGTTCCTCCTACGCGATCCTCCTCTGACAGAAATCTTAGCCGCACAGCTTCTATCTCTTCCGCGGGTAAGGTGCGCACAAAGTTCGAGAGCGCCCCACCAATAAGATGCGGCTTGTTCATGAAAACCTCCTTGAGCTTGTTGTTCCAGTGTTGTATACTTCCATGCGGCACCAGGCAACCCACCGCTGAGGCTCCTGCGGAGGCTGCTGTGGCGCCTAAGGGACCCAGCGTCGATTTCACCCGTGCTTGAGGCGCAGAGACCTCCACCGCGTCCTTGCCCAAGTCTAAACGCTTCCTAGAGCGAGCTTCCCTCCTTCGCGCATTCTGATCAAGGCGCCTTTTCTTAACGGTACTGGTAGGTGTGGGCGCATTCCTCGCATTCCTCCCAACCCCACCTGCCTGCAGCACGCTAGGATCTCTGCTCGGTTTATTCCCAGTTAACACATTCCATTTATCGACGAACTCCGAGATCTGCCCCGCTAGTTCTGTTGCATGATCCACATTCGTTGGTGCAATAGGAAACTCCAAAGGCAAGTTCCGCGCCATGTCGCCGAGGCTCATGAGCCATGGCAATACATCCACAAGGTAAGAAGGAGGAGGCATCCCTTTTCGAAAAACGCCACTCATAAGCGGCAAACATGTAAGGAGTCTACGGGCGAAAGCACGCCTTCAATAAACATATTTGCATGTCTGAACTTTTGCACGGACTCCCACATGCATCAGGAATATGAATAGTCCTTTCACGAAAAGTATCCGTGGCGTAAGTATCGCCCCCAGGATGGAATGACTGTTCGATCGTGGGGGCGATTCGCCATTTCTTGATTTATCACCCGGACATGTCAAATTTGACGTAGCGTGTGTATCGCACCCACGATCAACTGCTGCGTCGATCGTGCGGGCGATTCATAAATTTCGATTCAAGATTCGATCGTGTAATGATTTATCACCCGGACATGTCATATTTCACGTGGCGTGTGTATCGCACCCACGATCAACCAATTCGTCGATCCTGCGGGCGATTCATAAATTTCGATTCAAGATTCGATCGTGTAATGATTTATCACCCGGACATATCATATTTCACGTGGCGCGTGTATCGCACCCACGATTAGGTGATGGGCTGATCGGGAGGGCGATAATGCATATCAGATAATTTAATTGAAATTCCGTCACGACACCGTAAGCATGTCAGGCCAAAAGTCCGATACCTGCTCACAGGAAGCTCGAATCGGCATGTCGGTTCGCCCACACGATCAAAATATGGGATGATCGGGAGGGCGATAATGTATATCAGAGCCCTCCCCCGACATCTTACAACTGAACGAGACCCCTAAAAACCGTAAGCATGTCGGACCAAAAGTGCGATATCTGCTCACTGAGAGCTCGAGTGCTTGTAACGGTAACGCCAACCTGCGAACTGTACGCTATCTGCGACCATAGCACTTTCTTCGCGTGTTTTCGTTGCGCAATTGACGTTTGGATCGAGGACGAAGGCATTGACGGTTACTTTGGTATAAATTGGGAGCTAATATTCTAATAATGAAGCAGAACAGATTCACCTATGCAGCAGCGGTTGGGGCAGCCGTGCCAAACGCTTTAAGGCGCAAGTCAGATCGGAAGTCAGAGCGGAAACTGGTGGAAGGTGTCGCCGAGAGTGAAGGAGTACCCGCCTGCAATGTGGAAGGGTGCCCCCATCCCGACGACTCGTTGGATCGAACGAGGCTGGCGTTGGCGACCTGCGACATGTGCTCCGACTCCTTCCACGTTGGGTGCGCGTCGCGCCAGCTCACACCGTCAGGGGAAAAGCGGTTTCCAGGGGAATGCGGGCGCTGCGGGATCCTGGCCCGCCTGTTCTGCCTCTTTTGCGGAATGGGTTCGGAGAATCACTTCCCAGTGCTTGTTACCTGCGCGACCTGCAAGCGCGGGTTCCACAAGAACTGCCGAAAATCCGGAGACAGCCACTCTTCAACATGCGGGCGCCATCTCTGCGTTGGACAGCCTCCTGTCAAATGGGCGTGCACGGCCTCGCCGAACCCTGATGATGGGCAGGCTGCTGCGGATACTGGTGCTGCTGCTGCTAGGGCGGAGAAGGCTGAGGGAATGGCAGCGCAGCAGCAGGCTGCTGGAAACATGGACGAAGCTCAGTTAGAGGAGGCGCCGCCCACGTTCGCAGCAGTAGTTCGCGCAGAACCAGGAGACGGGCTGGTGGAGAAGCATAAGTTGTCGCTAATTCCTAAGAAGGAGGCAGGCGATGCCGACGCAGCGGATCCTGGCCCTGAGGTGGAAAATGAGGCAGATGCAGAGCAGGGCACAGCTGCCGCGGCGGCCCCTCTGGTGGTGCCAGGAACAGAGCAGGGCACGGCTGCTGTAGAGACGCCTGCTGTCGTCGACGTGCCTGCTGTGGAGGCCCCGGTTTCACAGGACATGCCTGCTGTGGAGGCCCCTGATCCTCAGCACAAGTCTGCTGAGGATCAGCCAGTTGCAGAGCAGGGCACGGCTGCTGCAGAGACGCCTGCTGCCGTGGACGTGCCTGCTGTGGAGGCCCCGGTTTCACAGGACATGCCTGCTGTGGAGGCCCCTGATCCTCAGCACAAGTCTGCTGAGGATCAGCCAGTTGCAGAGCAGGGCACGGCTGCTGCAGAGACGCCTGCTGCCGTGGACGTGCCTGCTGTGGAGGCCCCAGTTTCAAAGCATCAGTCCGCTGGGGAGGTGCCAGATACAGAGGAGGGCACAGATGCTGGAGAGACGCCTGCTCCTAAGGTGCCTGCTGCGGAGGGGGCAAAGAATGCGGAGGAGCAGCCTCACTTCACAAAAGGCGTGCTGCTGGACGAGCACTGGAGGCATAGGCTTGCAGAGGGTGGGTATTGTGTCGGTCAATTGCAGGACACGATATCCGCTAAGGCTCTGGTTGCAGAGTTCCAGAAGGATTTGGCTCCAAACTCCGCGTTCAGAAACAACTTCAGGGCGTTCAAGAAGAAGGCCAATGGGGAGCTGGACACCCTGAAGGACCCGAAGAGGTGGATCGGGAACCTGGTGGAGGGCACGCCGTTTTACAAACGGTTTGAGCAGGTGGCTGAGGACGTCATGGCTGCGGTGGGGGACACGTTCGGGAAGCTGGAGGTGCCGAAAGGTGACATGGCGCGAACCGCCCTGCTCACCTACCCGGCGGCGTTGGTTCAGGAGAAGCATCGGGACTATGGTGCGCTGTCCGTCATGCTTGTCCTAACGGACATGTACCCGTTTACGGTGTACCCCCAGTCGCATAAGTTGGGGGATGGGGCCACCCCGGACACCCTTCGGCCGGTGACCTGCTTCCTGCCGGCAAAGAGCGTGGTGATCTTTGACGGCAGGCTAATCCACAACGCGGTGGAGATGCACGGTGGAACTTTTCGTGCGTCGGCGCACACCTACATTACAGCGGCGGAAGACCTCTTTCCGGAAAACACCACTTTTCCGGTCACTGGATCCGCCACTGTAACAAGGTCGCCCTGGGAGTTTGTGGTTGGGCATGACCCTTGCAGAAGAAAGCTTTATGACTCGCAAGGAATTGAGCGAGCCACTACCTCGGAGCCTTCCCAGGCAATGACAGCCCTGGAGCGGGAGATCGACTTCGCGAACGCGATCAATGAGGTTGACGAGGATATGGGGAGGAGTGTGGTGCTTGGGGAGCCACAGGAGTATGATGCGTGCCTGGCGTTGCGGGAGCTTCTGAGGGATACGGTGGCTTTTGGGAGGGTTGTGTACCACGAACAGCACAAGGAGGTGGTCTGGATTGGTGGCCCCATCGTGAAGCCAAGGGAAGGTGCAAAACAAGGGACGGCATGCTGGGTATATGGGCCGTGGCTTGTGGCGGATCCAGTGGGGAGTAAGATTCCGCGGAGGAGGGTGCTGTTCCGCGCTACGGCGTTGAACAGCAAGCTAAGTTTGCTAACACAAGCCAGGGATTGGGAGGTAGTATACTACGACAACATCAACGCGGAAGGAGGCTTTTTTGATGAGGCATACAATTCCTTTAAGCACGGTCTGGTGGAGGAGGGGGTGATTCGGGTGATGAAAAGTTTGCAGGCATATGGGAAGGGGCATGCGGAGACGTTGACCGGCGAGTTGAAGCCGCCGGTGACTGCAGCAGCAGCAGCAGCAGCAGCAGAAGCGGAGAAGAAGGAGAAGGAGAAGAAGGAGAAGGCTGCAGCAGCGGAGAGGGAGAAGGAGAAGAAGGAGAAGGCTGCAGCAGCGGAGAGGGAGAAGGAGAAGAAGGAGAAGGCTGCAGCAGCGGAGAGGGAGAAGGCGAGGAAAGAGAAGGCTGCAGCAGCGGAGAGGGAGAAGGCGAAGAAAGAGAAGGCTGCAGCAGCGGAGAGGGAGAAGGCGAAGAAGCTCCGGGCGGAAACCCTGTCTGGGATAAAGATGGCATTGGCAATTCCTCGGGGGACTAAGCGTGGACGGGGAGGTAGCCCCGCGGGCACTGAGACCCCTGTTTGGGGTAAAGGACCGGAGCCAGGCACCAGGGTGAAGGCGCGGAGGACAGGCGCTGAGGGGAACATCTCCGAGACTCTCCCCGCGTTCGGCTCCACTCAGAGAGTGCCTGAGGTTTGTGACCCACTGCAGTCTTTGAGACGAACGCGCTCGCAGCAGGCAGCGGCGGCAGCAGTGGAGGGTGGCTCCGACAGGAAACGCAGGAGCCCTTGTCCAGTTCATGGCCCTCGTGCTGCACAGTCGGAGCCGGACGAATTGTCGGACACGGACACGGAGCAGGCAGAAGCAAGCATACCAAGAGGGCCGTTGTCTGCGCGAGCCCCGCTGGCATTGGAGGAGCTGGATACGCAGGTGGGTACTCCTTCAGGGCCTTTCGAGCACTCCCCTGGGGGAGTGCTCGATCCCCTGAACCTCTTCAACGATTCAGTGGGCCGCAACACGCCCATTGACAGCCGGATGCATCATCATAGTGCAGACGCCGCGGAGCTGTTTAACAGGGAGCGCGCGGCGACGGGGAGCCTGACGACGGACTTGGCCAGGCCACGGTCGGAAGGTTGGGAGGGGCGAAGGGAGGTGACACCGAGCTCAGCTGAACCTCCGGTGTTGGCGTCGAAGGCCCGTCAGGCGGAGATTGCCGAGTTGGAGGCTCAGGTGAGGATCCAGGCCTTGAAGATGCAGTTGGCGCAGGGGGCAGCCGCCTTGGCCCAGGCAGGGATTGCGTCGGCTGCCTCCCCAGGGCCGGAGGTAGGTGCCACGGCAGCTGCCACGGCAGCAGCACCGCAAGCGGCGGCCACGGCAGCAGCATCTCCTGCCGCGGCCACCGCAGCACCACCGCCTGCAGCTGCCACCGCAGCAGCACCGCCTGCGGCTGCCACCGCAGCAGCACCGCCTGCAGCTGCCACCGCAGCAGCACCGCCTGCAGCTGCCACCGCAGCAGCACCGCCTGCGGCTGCCACCGCAGCAGCACCGCCTGCAGCTGCCACCACAGATGCACCGCCTGCAGCTGCCACCGCAACAGCACCGTCCGCAGCAGCACCGTCAAGACCCGTGCTTTTCCACGCGCCCAGCTCCCCTGGTGAGACTGCTCCGCCGGAGATGCCATATGAGTGGGTGTATGGTGGGGTTTATTATAACTCGGATAGCGTACCTCCCCAACATCACGGGCGCGCCCTCGCCGCCCTCCCCCAGTACCCGCCCATGATGCTGGGGCTGGACCCGTATCCTGCGCAGACCCCGTATGCGCAGACCTATCGGGCACCCCACGGCCGTGCGGCCCATGATGCCATGCCAGGTTATGCGTTGGCGGTGCAGCAGCAGTACCCTGAGCAGCTGGTCACGATGCCTTTACGGCAGGCGATGAGGCTGAATGCAGCCTTGTCAAGGCAGCTTCCGCCTGAGTGGTCCTCACAGCCGCGGCAATCATGGGACCCGTTTTATGGACCTGGCATGCGCCGCCCCTAGATATGGTTAAATTGGAGCCTGTGCATCAGCCTAAAAAGCATGTGAAGCTGTGAATCAGCCTAGAAAAGATATATTCCGAAAAGAGATTTTCTCTCACACACTTAAAAGCATGTAAAAATAAAGCTATTTTTATTGAAATGCTATGCAGTGTGCCTATTGGCAATGAGATGTGAAGAGCAAAAGAAATGCAAATGTTTCCTGAAAAGTGTTAGGTTATGGGTCCAACACGCTTCCATTGTGCTCCAGCTAATCGTTATCCAAATAACAAATTATATTCATGTTTTGATAATGACAGGCTTGTGTTCCTCGTGATGGCAACTCGTATGCAATTACAAATTTCCAACTGAAACAGGCCTGGAGACCACGAATATGCACACTTCGCACGCATGAGTATATAATATACGTACATGTAGAACGCCAAAACAGGCCCGCAACTTGCCGAAACATGCCAAAAATCGATTTCTGTTGAAATTTGGGCCCAAAAATATTTTTTTCCGAGAATTTCAAATTGCGATTCCCATCAGGAGTGCTTAGGTGATATGTGAAAACCCTCATTTCCACGAATATGTGCACTCCACACACGCCGAGTGGCGTAGAACGCCAAAACAGGCCCGCGACAGGCCGAAACAGGCAAAAAAATCGATTTCTGTTGAAATTTGGGCCCAAAAATATTTTTTTTCCAAAATTTCAAATTGCGATTCCCATCAGGAGTGCTTAGGTGATATGTGAAAACCCTCATTTCCACGAATATGTGCACTCCACACACGCCGAGTGGCGTAGAACGCCAAAACAGGCCCGCGACAGGCCGAAACAGGCAAAAAAATCGATTTCTGTTGAAATTTGGGCCCAAAAATATTTTTTTTCCAAAATTTCAAATTGCGATTCCCATCAGGAGTGCTTAGGTGATATGTGAAAACCCTCATTTCCACGAATATGTGCACTCCACACACGCCGAGTGGCGTAGAACGCCAAAACAGGCCCGCGACAGGCCGGAACAGGCAAAAAAATCGATTTCTGTTGAAATTTGGGCCAAAAAAAATTTTTTTTCCCAAAATTTCAAATTGCGATTCCCATCAGGAGTGCTTAGGTGATATGTGAAAACCCTCATTTCCACGAATATGTGCACTCCACACACGCCGAGTGGCGTAGAACGCCAAAACAGGCCCGCGACAGGCCGAAACAGGCAAAAAACCGCGATTTTCGACCGATTTGAGCCAAATTTTTTTTTTTTTTCAAAATTTCAAATTGCGGTGACCATCAGGATTAATAACGTGATATGTGAAACCCCTCAATTCCACGAATCGCTGCACTCCTCACCCGCATAATGGAGTAGGACGCCAAATCAAGCTAAAAACAACGGTTTTTCGGCGATTTCACCCTGAAAAAATATTTTTTTGGGAAAATGAAAAAAAGTTGTATTTTTTAAATTCCTGCGATTCCACAGCGATTACATAACATCATAGAAATATTCCATTATAGTTGTGACACATACTTAAGCCATTCTCACTCGTGCGACGGCTCTATTACACCAGCTGCCCACTGCCCTGGCTGGTGGTCACCATGTCCAGCTTCATGCTCCTCAGCAGCTCCTGCTCCAAGGGGTCCCTAGGGCTGACCTCCACTTGCCTCTAGAAGGCCGAGTCCAGATGCCCTCCTGCTCATGCCGAAAAGTCCACCCGCAGAGCCATCACCCTGAAGTTAGGCGGGCCCACGGCTCTCTCATTAGCCCGGCCCGCACCAGGCGGGAACAGAGCCTCTGCCGTATCCCTGGGGAGCTCCCTCCAGTCCCGCACGAAGGGTGCAAAGTGTTGCCCGTCTGGACAGAGGATGGGCCACCAGTGCCTGCCAGTCCAGTACGGCACAATGATAGTAGCCACCGCTGAAAACCTCCTGAGCACCTCCAAGAGCCTACCAGGGTAGAAGTCTTACCGTGGCGGGCCGGCCCGGGGCCGCAGAAGCTCGCTCCGGGCCGAAAGCGGGCCGAAGGGGCTTTCGCCCCCGGGCCGCACAAAAATATGAGCCGGCCAAACTTCGGCCAAAAATATAGGCATTTTATGCCACTTTTTATAAAACCCACATACTTAATTTCAAAATTTCGCGCCTGCGGCGGGCATTTCCCTTCCTTGACCGTTTTGGCCGAAAGCGGGCCAGCGGAAATATCGTTTGCGGGCCGTAAAGAAATTTGGAAGACTTCTACCCTGGAGCCTACCCACCAAGCCGAAGGGGGGGTTGCACCAGTTGTTCTCAAGCCACCAGTCTGTTCGGGAGAAACAGTCAATGTTCTCCGAGCCTGGACACCACCACCTGCTGTTGAACCGAGGCAGCAAAGCATTCTTGTCTGTGGCAAAGCGGTCCACTGTGTGCTGACCCCAGAGTCCGTCAAGCCACCTGAACCAATACGGATTCAGTTGCCAGTCATCCCCATCATAGATGCCTGCCAGATAGTCCGCCTGAGCATTCAGCTCCCGAGGCACCCACACGGGGTAGAGTGACACCCCCAGCCGGGTACACTCCCAGAAGATGCTCACCACCAGCCGATGAAGCCGATGCTTAGAGCTACAGCCTTTGTCCAAAATCTGACAGCCTGCCTGAGAGTCTGTGTACAGTTTAAGTGTACCCCCCTCCACAAAGCCCGAGAAGGACCGAAGGGCCTGCAAGTAGCCCACCATCTCCCTGTGTGTGGAGGACTCCTCCCGCTCTGCTAGGGTCAAGTGCCCCCTGGCGACCTGCTCCAGCCTGCCTGTAACCGCCTCCAGGACTGCTCCCCAGCCTGTGCCACCTGCATCTGTCCACATCCTGTTTCTGAAAGCCAAAAAGACTGGCCAGATAGGGGCTTCGAACTGCCGCCTCTGCACCGAAAGCCAAAACCGGAGCTCTTCTGCCACCTCCTCTGTAAGCCTGATGGCCTTGTCCCAGGAGGTGTGCCTCTCAACCTCGAAGTACATCTCCCTAGAGAACATCTGACACACCTTGCCCAGGGCCAAGCTGAAGCTCTGAATCTTCCCCGCCAGTCTGGAGAGCTCCCTGGGAGAGGTCCACTGTCTACCAAGTGCATCTGTCACCCGAGCCTGAAAGGAGTCCCACTTCTTTTGGGGCACGTAGAACACCCCTCTGACAGAGTCAATACCAATTCCTAAGAACTCAATCAACTGCTGAAAACCCAAAACTGACTTCTCCTGGTTGACCAAGAAACCACTGTCCTCCACGTCCCGAAGGACTGCCGCCTGCTCCTCTGCAAAGGGCCTGCCAGAAGGTCTCTGAATGAAAAGAAAATCATCCAGGTAGTGAACCAAGCCTGCACCTTGCCTCCTCCACCGAGCGGCTAGCTCATTGGTGATCTTGGTGAAGAAGTAAGGGGCAGGCGCCAGACCGAAAGGCAGAGCCTTAAACACATAGAACCTCTCCTGCCAACTAAAAGCCACGTAGGTGTGGAAGTCCTTGTGTAACTCTACGTGGTGATAGCCCGAAGTCAGGTCAAAAGACCAGAGAGAGCCTCGCCAGAAAAGCAAGTCTCTCACAATAGCCAGAGATTCGTACTTGAACTTCTGGACTACTATGAAAGAATTGACATACCTGCCATTCCAAATAAGCCGCTTCTTAGGCGGCTTATCTGGGCCCATGTCCCTGTAAGCCACTGCTAACGGTGACACCACTGTGGGCTGAGTGAGCCACTCCTCTGCTGCGCCAGACTGAACCAAGCCAGAAACTGCCTCTGTAACAAACTCTGCCTCTGCCAAAGCCGAAGGTGCATTAGCCGAGAACCGGCTAGGCGGGGGGGCCGCAATCCAAGTGAGCGGGACGCCAAAAAGGATCCACGTCACCACCAAAGCGGAGGCGAAGGATCTCCAGAAACCAACTCGCTGCCTCAGCCTGCCTGTGATCCTCGGGACCTCCGGGACCCCCGGGACCTCCGTGGCTGGAGCCTCGTCGAACTCCGACGGGCAGTCCACAAATTCTGCAACACACCAAACCTACTAAGCTAACTCACCTAATCTCCGAAAAGCCGAAGCCGATCCAAAAGAAATCAAGGAATTGGTTGACAGCCCGTCGTGGGGGACCGCGTCTCAAGAGAATTACGTGATCGAGGATTGGAAAAAACGAGTCACAGCGGCCACAAGGGAGATTCCTCAAGCAATTGCAAACATTATGCGTGCATCTAACATACAATCAAAGTGCCGGAAGGTTACGAAAAGATTCCTCACAGCGGAATTACACCGCGACGTTGGAACTCGAGCGAAGGAGCGAACCCTAAAACATTAGAAACGAATTAACATCACGATTGCTCTCATTACTTTTACTTACTCAAGCGGGCGAGAAGCCGGCGAGTCTCTCGGGCTATAAGCCGGAGTTCCGCGACCACTGGAGACCCAGTGACGCCATACCGCAGGAAGCGGTTTAACATTCAACGTCCTTTTCCTCCCTTCCCCTTGCCACCATTCTGTGGGCATTGGGGCGAGATATGGTCCGGAGAACCACAAATAAAAGCAAGCTCTACCCTGCACAACAGGCCGAGTACCGCGATTGCGTCCGCCTGCAAACGGCCTGCTGTCATTGACGCGAGTGCGTTTAGCATTCCTCTCAGTGTCAACAACGGAGACGGGTTAACCCGCGGAGACGGAGACGGGTCCGCTATTTCGTCGGCATCCGTCTACGACGTAACCGCTGTGGACCAGGATTGGTGCGGATTTGTCTCCGCGCGGAGCGAACGCATCGGAGCCTCCGTGTTCGTCGTAGCGGCGAGCCTCCGCCCCGCTCCGTATCTGCGCGAAGCCTTGCTGTCACCGGATCCGTCTCCGGCAAGGCCAATAGGTGCCAGCCTCTGCCCTAACCTGTCTACGTCCGATGACAGCAATATCAGGCTCCGTCTTCGCAATTGGCCGGGTTAATGGCGATGACCGGCCAAATTTTCAAAATTTTGACGTTAGCCTTAAACGTTAGCCTTAAAATCTAACAACCGGCATTTTAAGGGTTAAGCATTAACCATGCCGATGTCCGCCTCACGGTCAATTCAGGCCGCACTCCCATGCGAGGTGGTAAAGAAGTATCCTGGCTCTGAGCAGGTTGCCCTAGCAGTGCAAATTAAAATTCCAGGAACATGGTTCAATTTCATTCCTGCGGAAGACAAAAACCAGAGGGAGGGAGGCGTCTCGATGAATGCGCGGATATCGAGTGCCTCGCGCGGAAATACAGCTTAACAGTGTGAGGAATACAGCTCCTGAATACAGCTCCTGAACAGACATTATGAACGCACATGAACAGACATCACGCACGAACTGTAACAATGAGCGAAAATAACTAGGGGATATCAGGTGTAGTCGATCAAAACATTTGTTCTTCCAATTCCAAACATCATATATGTACAAAGCATGCGTACTAAGCAGTTCCACCTGCGACGCAGCTCCAACGAGAAGCCGAATCGAACAACATTCACGATAGACTGCGCTCAATGAAGTGTTGATTGTTCCTCAAGGAACCAAATGTGAATTTGCCTCCGGACGGTATCGAAAGTTTTGCCTGCAACAATTTCTCAATATCGGCGTATTCGGACGGAAACTCGACTGCATCTTGCCCAGCCTGCGCGCACCGAGCCAGTTCGCAAGGATCTTTACATACTCTGTCGCCGAGCATTAGCCAAAAGCGCAGGCAACGGAACGTTCGCGGTGCGTCAGCGCAAATTCGAACTGCAACATTCTTTAGCCGTGGGCGTATTCAGACGGAAACTCGACTGCATCTTGCCCAGCCTGCGCGCACCGAGCCAGTTCGCAAGGATCTTTATATACTCTGTCGCCGAGCATTAGCCGAAAGCGCAGGCAACGGAACGTTTGCGGTGCGTCAGCGCAAATTCGAACTGCAACATTCTTTAGCCGTGGGCGTATTCAGACGGAAACTCGACTGCATCTTGCCCAGCCTGCGCGCACCGAGCCAGTTCGCAAGGATCTTTATATGCTCTGTCGCCGAGCATTAGCCGAAAGCGCAGGCAACGGAACGTTTGCGGTGCGTCAGCGCAAATTCGAACTGCAACATTCTTTAGCCGTGGGCGTATTCAGACGGAAACTCGACTGCATCTTTCCCAGCCTGCGCGCACCGAGCCAGTTCGCAAGGATCTTTATATGCTCTGTCGCCGAGCATTAGCCGAAAGCGCAGGCAACGGAACGTTTGCAGCGCGTCAGCGCAAATTCGAACTGCAACATTCTTTAGCCGTGGGCGTATTCAGACGGAAACACGATTTGCATCTGCGCGCACCGAGCCACTTCTCATTTATGCTGTCGTACACATCAGCCGAAAGTAGTGTTGGTTTGTGCTCATTTCTCTACCCGCGGCGCTGTCAATAGAAATGCCAGCTAGTCCAGCATGCATGAGCATACCGAGTTTTACACATTGTACCTCAATGCCCTGTCTTAAGAGAAAGGGGGTATCAAACTCCTTGACGCACATTCAACTTCCCAAAAAAGTCAAGCAAGCACTTTCATTTGGTTTGCTGGCTGTGCTGTCCGATGCGCACCGAGCTGGGAAGCCAACTTTTTGCTGAAGAAGCAGCAACCTACTCCACCTCTAGTCTAGAAAAATTGGACATGTGCTGCAAATTTTAACATAGTCGAAAAGATAAAGAGGCCTTTACATTGACATAAGGTCAGTACCCAAGGTGGAAAAATATTAAAGTAATACCCCAGATTCGAACTGGGACCTCCAAGCTAAGTCTTGGTGCTCTGCCATTGAGCTAGTATCACGCATTCACATTTGTGATGGATGTGTCTTATGCAGGTGAGAGTGCTTTGAATCTAAATGACGGCTGGTTAATGAACGCGATGCAGTAGTGCCTCTGGCTGATTTGAGGCAGCCGTTGGCCGAGCATATGCTGCCCTCCCCGTGCGCTTTGCTGAACACAGTGCAACAACAGCTGGTGCGTGCATGTTGTTGGGATGCCGTGCAAGGATGCGTGATGCAAGGAGCATGTGCTGTGCTCGGGAATTTAGCAGTGCCGCTGAGTCTCGGGCGCACACTAAGAGATCTGTGCGCCCTAGACGGGGTTGTCAGGAGTTGAACCTGAGCTCAGAGGGCTTGTCCCACTGAGGCTGCAACCCCTCAGCCCCAGATTTGCAGATGCCCCAGATTTGAATGGGGCCTGCAAGCTACGGCTAGGCGCTCTACCTCTTGCAGGGTGATTGCAGAGTTAATGCAGGGTAGACGGATGCAGGGCAATTGTGCAGCAAGTGAATGTAAGCAGAATGCAGGGTCGATTGACTTCGCTTATGCCCCTGGCTCTTCCTTAGCACCAGTTCTCCCTGTGGTCTACGTCGCATCATATGCACTTTCATGCGCTCTCGGTGCTCTTTTTGATGTTTGAGATGCAGGTGGCATTGCTCTGTGTGCACATTGCAGTTGATTCCTAATCTCAAGCTATGGGAAGACGCAAGCCATCCCCAGATTATCTACTGGGCAACTTACAACGAGCTAATGTAAGTACCAGTTTGTCCCCAGCAGATAGTGTCTTCCACTGCTATCGCACCTCCACTGCAGACTCCAGCTCAAGCGGAAGCCTCGCAGCCCACAGTCCAGGTGCATCCCTCTTGCGCCCCCCTCACTCTTGCGCCCCCCTACATCCCGAGTGGCAATTCTCCCTGGGAGTACGATAGAAATACCTACAACAGCCATTATGCTGAGCGAGCTATACCTACATATGCCAACAATAGAGCAACGGACGCATGGTCAACCAGCCGTTGATTGAGTTGCAAAGGAGAGAACAGGGATAGGGCGACCCCAAGAGGCGCCAACAAGGCGTTGGCCTGAACTCACGCCTGGGGCATCTACATCATCAACACTCGCCACTTTGGAACCATTTGACCTTTTCTGATTTTGCAGGGTGCCAAAAAGCGCAAGCGCATGAACGGGCAGGACGTCGCATTCCTGATCAAAAAGTTCCAGGAGACACCTGATCCATCTGATGCTCAGTACGCAGGCTACGCATTGCACCTACAAACTGAATCCCGTAAGGTGGTGGCGTGGTTCAAAAACCGCAAGCGTAAACTCTCACAGACATCCACTGTTGAGGCCGCTACCGGCGCTGACACCTTGTCGTAAAACTTGCGTAAACTTCTAGATAGTGTCTCTATTGCAGCGCACGGCGATAAATATACAAAGTAAGTGTTATTTCTACGCCGTAGCGTGGGAGGCATAGTGGCCGGTGTGCGTACGCCGTAGCGTGGGAGGCAGCGTGCCTGGTGTGCGTACGCCGTAGCGTGGGAGGCAGAGCCCGGTGTGCGTATGCCGTAGCGTCAGAGGCGAGTGCCCGGTGTGCGTATGCCGGAGCGTGGGAGGCATAGTGGCCGTGTGCTTACGCCGCGCGTGAGGAGCGTGCCTGGTGTGCGTACGCCGTAGCGTGGGAGGCAGAGTGCCCGGTGTGCGTACGCCGTAGCGTGGGAGGCACAGTGCCCGGTGTGCGTACGCCGTAGCGTGGGAGGCAGAGTGCCCGGTGTGCGTACGCCGTAGCGTGGGAGGCAGAGTGCCCGTGTGTTAGCGTGTGCGCCGTGCGTGGGAGGCACAGTGCCCGGTGTGCATACGCCGTAGCGTGGGCGGCATAGTGCCCGGTGTGCGTGCGCCGTAGTGTAGAGCAGAGTGCCGGTGTTCGTATGCCGTAGCGTCAGAGGCAAAGTGCCCGGTGTGCGTACGCCGTAGTGTGGGAGAGCATAGTGGCCGGTGTGCGTGCGCCGTAGCGTGGAGCGAGTGGCCGGTGTGCGTACGCCGTGGCGTGGAGGCGCGTGCCTGGTGTGCGTGTAGCGTGGGAGGCAGAGTGCCCGGTGTGAGTCGCCGTAACAAGAGCAGCGTGCCTGGTGTGAGTACGCCGTGCGTGCAGGCACAGTGCCCGGTGCCATAGCGTAGAGGCAGCGTGCTGGTGTGAGTACGCCTGCGTGAGGCAAGTGCCAGTGTGCGTACGCCGTAGCGTGGGAGGCAGAGTGCCCGGTGTGCGTACGCCGTAGCGTGGGAGGCAGAGTGCCCGGTGTGCGCACGCCGTAGCGTGGGAGGCAGAGTGCCCGGTGTGCGTACGCCGTAGCGTGGGAGGCAAAGTGCCCGGTGTGCGTACGCCGTAGCGTGGGAGGCAGCGCGCCCAGTGTGCGTACGCCGTGGTGTGGGAGGCAGAGTGCCCGGTGTGAGTACGCCGTAGCGTGGGAGGCAGAGCATTACCAAGCCAACCGCAAGTGCAGGCATTACCAAGCCAACCGCACACGGCAGCAGCAGGCTGCTGTCAGAATATGGCGCTCCTAGATGATATCGCCAGATGGACTGCATGCGCAAGGGGAGCGCCAATCGATGCATGTCTTCGGCGAGTGCGTGCTGGCAGATCACTTCGGCCCCCTCCCCAGCGCACAGGAACCGCTGTCTGCTCCCCATCGCCGGGCTCGACTCAAATCAACCATTCGACTTCAACGAAATCGTGAATTGGTGCATCAGGTGAGGCCTAAAGTGGCATATGCTTCGTGAGAATCTATTTAGCATCAATCCGGGCGTCTCCAGTCTCTGTCGCTTGACTTTCCATTTGCACTTCGATGCAGACACGTGGCCTGGAGTGACTCTTTCGAGCATCGCCGCTGTCAGCCCTCTTCGCTGAGTTGAGGGTGCGACGCCAGGCCAAGAATATGCCGAAAGAATATATGCGAGGGCAAGTTTTTTGTCAGGCATCTCTCCCCTCAGGACAAGCAAGGCATCTTCAAAACTTCTCTCGACGGAGGTTGTGAACCTCGATATGCTATCGCTGCGAGACCCATTTAGTGCTTGGATCTGGCAACACTGTGGCCACAAACTTCCTCCTGCCTTCGGATAAGGAAGCAGTGCTCGATCGTGCGGTGCGACCTGGGGAAGCACCGAGCTTCAAAGAGGTGGCCAAGTGGCCAGCACACCAACAAGAGGATGAACTTGAAGTGAGCAAACAGGTTTTTTTAGGGTTGCGGGGCGAGTTACTTGTGTGAAGGGCACTTTGCCAGACCGGCAAGCTGCAGCACAGCCGCCAGGCGCACCAGCTCCCACTTTGGACCCTTCAGTTTCCCACACAGAAGCAACTGCTGGTAGCCCCCCTGCAGCACAGCCGCCAGGCGCACCAGCTCCCATGTTGGACCCTTCAGTTTCCCACGCAGTAGGTCCATCTCCCAAGCTCCCCGAGGCCCGCTTCCCCGTTCAGCTGCCGGTGTCAGCTAATCGATGTTGACGGCCCGGTCACCGGGGATATGGTCCGCGCGGGCCGCAGCTTCCGGTTTAAGAGCATACCTTGTCTATGTTGGCGGCCCAGTCGCCGGGACCCCAACTCTGCCCGGGCTGCAGTTCCCTGCCTGCACATCCCGGACGGCGAAGGAAACTATCTCATTCTCCCGGTTTCAATCCAGTTTGATGCCACAAAGTCGGATCACTGTTTACTGCTCGCTGCAAGGCCTCTTCAAGAGCGAAATGGGTAGTTACTCAAGACGACATCACCGCACAACACTGAGTTGTAAAAGTCTGTAGGGTTGTGATCCGTGATTGTCACTGACCTGCTCCCTACTCTTCGCTCGTTTGTTAATGCGGCTAACCGGACCGGGGGACCAACAAGTCGGGGGAGACTCAGCGGTGACTTGCTGACTCACCGGTGACATAGTAGCGATACGACTCGGTGACCTGGCAGAGTCCACGGGAGAGGTATAGCAGCCACTTGCTGACTCACCGGTGATTTGATGGACGCCGCGGAAGAGACAGAGGAGTGACTCCACAAGATTCAGACAATACTCTTCGGTGCCTTCAGCCTCGTATGCTCGTCTGAAGGACTCCGCGGCGCCGGCATAATCTTTCAGTTTCATCTGTTTTGACAGGAACATCCTATGCGCCGCATCAGCACACCGCTTGCGTAGGTGACCCATGGCAACGATGGCGTGCACACACGCGAGACTACAAAGCGCACATCACGGTGGGGACTTTCTAGTCTCGAACACACGTGCCGATATTCTAAAATTACTGTTATGAAGTTTGCAGTCTTCAGATTCACAGTGCGCAGGGGCTCTCAGACCTGCGCAGCTCCTCGCCGGGAGAACGCCTTTGGCCAACCGGGCTTGTTCTGCACAGCGGCCTGGCGAGGTCACCACGCCCGCTCTTAGCCTCGGGGATGAAACATCCACGAGTCACCTCGACCCACACGCTCAAGATCAGCACAGACTGCTATAAATATCCGAAATAATCGGCAGGTCATTGGAAGGAATATCGCGCCCTTGTCCGCTCGGCAAAAGTGTCTCGAAAGAAAGCACCGCGGAGAAGCCGACTATGTGAGCACGACGGAGGCCGAGGAATGCTGAGTCCCATCCTAACTGCAAACAAATATGGACATGCAGTCAAAGCACGGCACGTCCTTCGCGTCTCTAGGTTCTCCATGAACGCGCCAGCGGTAGTGTACGCGAACTCCCGCTGAGAATAAGCCCAAGGGCAGACTGAGTAGGAAATCTTTGTCAAGGGTAGCCCTCGTGTGATATAAATATCCCACCGTGGCGTCTGTTAAGGCCGCACTCGGCTGCTTTAAAGCAAGATGCGCCGCCGAGCGACTACTATATAGCACGTGAATCCCTGCTTCTGTCGCATCAGGAGCTTCTAGAGCCTGCCAGTCACATAGAACAAAGATCCTTCATCACAATGTGCCACGCGGACGAGGCGATATGCCAAGTAGTGAATCAAGCGTTATTTTCGTTTGAAACATTCTGCAACTTACTGCATACCTATTCCGTGACGGGATACATACATCATCTTTATACAGCATATCATGCAGTGTCGGCTTCGGTCTATTCTCACTAGAATGAATACGACACGAGAGGACGAGACAAAGGACCATTGTTCGAAAAGTGCGAACACGTAGAGAAAGCAACATCTGAATGAATGCACTTTTCCGAAATTACCACTTCTCAGTGGTTTCTGACACAGCACAAGCAGTCGTATTCTTCGATCTCGCGAAGAACAGCAATTCTGTCACATTCACGCCAACTTGTTGCGCTCTACTCACCAAGGTATAAAAGTGTTTCGCTTCTTCATAGCGTTGCGATTCAAAAGCTTTGTTTCCTGATATCTTCAAGTCCTTCGCTGACATATGATTCACTCTATGAAGTGGCTGGCAGTTTAACAAGTCTCGCGACAATCTGGTCGTGGATCAGGAAAGCGGTGGTTCGTTGTGCAGGCGGACAACCCCAAAAAGTATCGCGAAGCCGTTGTTCCTTGAGGAAACTTCCAAAGGTTATAGTATATCGCTCCCGTTTGAATGACACGACTGCGTACAGGTTGTATTCTGCATGCAATCCACTATTCGTATTGATGATATGATGTGACCAACTTGCCAACGCAACGGCAAGTGATGAACGTCGTGCCCAGAGGTAAATCACCTTTATACTACTGATGAATATGAGGTAAATAGCTGCCACCTCTGGCAAAAGGAGTCCTCATCACTTCGGAGGGACCTGTCGCAGAAGCAGTTTTTCTTCGGAACGTCTCGTCGCTGGTCGCCGCTGCTCCATCGAATGCACACCCTCGCCTGAACCTGTATTTCCGCGCGAGGCAGCTCCATTGCCACGATCCCCACTGCGCGCAATCGAGACGCCTCCCTCCCTCTGACAAAAACCGTCTGTGTACTGCGACAGCAATCGAGTACGAGCCCGTGCGAGCATTTGGGAGTGGGCGGAATATTGCAAGAACCGAGGCAATACGCTTCCAGGTTCGCTTTTGTGATTTTAAATAATCGTTACTTGTGTGTTTTGATTACGTGATAAGTGCACATGACGATATTAGTACCTCGCTCATCGATTCGCCTGTGTGCCTTCCTCAGGTGGCTGAGGACGTCGAGGAGGATCACAATCATGAAGGCTACTGGATGCGACTGGATCAGTGGAATAGGTTCAGGCATGATACCTATAAGAACTGCCGCGAGGACGAGCTTCAGTACATCACGAATGGTGTATCAACTGTTGTTGCCCCTGCTACCTCTGAGGGTGTTCTTGATGGTGTTCCCACGAAGACGACTTTCGTGTACAAATTCTTCAACTTCGTCACCACGGAGGAACACGTCGTTCGCCTCGGTCAGGACGCTGGAAAAACTCGTAAATGCGCGTTGTACGCGTGCAACTTGTGCTTGAAATCGCCTACGTTGAAGGTCTTCGGCGGATCTACTGGGGGTCTTTTTAAGCACTTGAAGAGCTTTCATCCTGCTGAACACACGGAAGCTAGGAGAGCTTCCAACCATAGCAGGTTGCAGGTGAATCCTGATGGCAGTGTCACCGAACTGTATGCGTTCAGTGAAGCCCTTCCAAACCACGTGAAGTTCGTGTTGATGATTGTCTTGGACCTTGACCACTTTCAGAAGAGCCGCAGTGGGCCCTTCCGTGACTACTCTCAAAGTTTGGACCCAAAATATATCCCGTGCTGTCGTGACACCTCCGAGAAGCTGGTGCTGTGCATAGTGGAACTTATGCGTGTTGCTTTGCAAAAAGCAATACATGAGGTTTCAGCAGACGTCGGCGACCCTTTCGCAGGTCTCCAAAGCGACGTCTACAGCCAACGCGATAACAAGGTTGCATATGCTGCAACGCGCATCTCTTTGGTCGTAAAGATTGAGGGGGTACTTATGGATGTATGTCCTCTACTGGACTTCAGCCGTTTCCCGCGGGGTCGTCATACTGGGCCTGCGCTTGCGCGACAGCTTACTCACCTCCTACGTGACAACAATCTTGACATGGACAAGCATATTACCCTGCCGACACTGGACGGCGCAAGCAACAACAAGAGGGCGTTTAAAGTTCTCGGCAAGAAGTTTAAGGTATGGCCTACCCTTTGCATACCCTCCGCCCATTTGATTGTTGTCGCTACGACCAACGTGCGTGTGCACTTTGCAAGTTCGTTCATTCAACGAAGCGTTGAAGACTTATGTCCGTCAGTTCGTAGTCGCACCTTTTTATTTTACATCTAAAAAGGTGCAACCGAAATTAAATATTTATTTGTTTTGCAGGTTTGCGGCCCTCATCAGTTGCAGCGTTCAGTTCAATATGGACTGGGGAATGCTGGGAAGCGGAAGAATAAAAGTCTGTTGAGCCACATCAGCAAGAACGCGAAGCAGAGTCGGAGCTTTCACAGCTCTGTATTGCATTCTGAGCGCTTGGAGAAATCGCAACTATCTCGTGGGGCGAAGCGCGTGAAGAACGTGCTGCGTCAGCACGTAATTCGCTGGAGCGGAATATACAAGATGCTGAAGAATGGCCGTCACCTAGAGGGCGACATCAAATATTCGCTCACTGGGTCTCGAAATGGCGTATGCGGCGAGGCGGCAGCTTTCGTTGAGCCGATGGAAGACGAGGCTGCTGTCGAAACAGGAGGGGCTGATGTCGAAACGAGCGAGGACGAGAATGCTGGTGAGAGCGAGGTGGACTCAGATTTTGAGCAAGTGGAGGCGAACGAGTGCGAAGGGAAGGAATATCCCTTGAGCCATCGTTGTCTTGCGGCCCCAGACTGGACAAAAAACAATCAACTGGAGAGCGTGTTCGCACCTCTGCATGACGTTTCCGTGGATCTGCAAAGCCAGACTGGTGCTGGACTGGACAAAGAGCACGTGCTCTCCGAGATCTTGCACAGGACTTTAACGGCTGAAACAGTGGACGTCGTTAGCGGTGCTGGACAAGACGAGACTTGGATGCGTGTCCATGCGGATACCCTCCCAGCGGACATACAGCAGTTCAGAGAGGTGACAGCAACTCAAGTGCAAGAGCGGATGATCAATATGGACGAGGACACTCTCCTCGCCCTCAAGATGAACCCATCTATTGACACTTCTGCAGAAGGTCAGCTGTTCAAGGATAAGCGGGCTTGCTACGAGCTGATGGAGTCTGTGTACAATCGTCAACTACGGAAGAGAGCCATGCACTTGTGGCAGAAGGGGCATTTCGGCAGCAATGCGGCAGGTGGAGCATTTGCTGGTGGCTCATCCTCCGAAGATCAGCGTGGTTCGACTGTTGCACGTGCTGAGGGCACCGATCGTAGTGTGAAGAAACGCCGCACCATTTCTGAGAATGCAAGCGCCTTTCGACCAGCAACAGTGAGTAGTTTGGCTCAGGACATCGAGACTGCCGTGGCGGAGAAAATCCGATTGGAGAAGGAAACCTTTGCAAGCAGGTGCATGGTAGCGATGGAGAGTGGCAAATACTCTTTGAGCAACGGTTTTGACCAGGTGGGATTTTATTCAGACTTGGGTGACCTTTGCCCCATTCACAGTGCCACGTTCCGGGCAGATGCGTGTTCCAAGAAGGCAGCTTCGGCAAATGTGGAGTCTGTTTTTAGTGGAGCATCTGCTTTGCTCGCTGACTTCCATGCCGGTGCGCTGTCGCCAAAGATGATATGCGCCTACATGTTCATTCGTGTGAACTGGCAATATGCTTTCTTGCGACCCAGCGTTGAGGAGATTGTCAAAGCATATATATCACAGCATGGCAGTGAAGGTCCTGCTCAGGTAGTGAGTGAGGATGAGGAGAGTGAAACTGATATGTGAATATGGAGCCCACTGACCAATATCTCTTGCTTGCTGCTTAGTGAAAAATATATCGGACCCGAGTATATATCATGCATCTGAGTACCGAATTATTGGGTAGTTTACATCCACTATCCTAGAAACTTGCCACACGAGTATAAACATTCTCATATTATGTGTATCGGAATATTATGTTATGAGTACACAGGTGTCACGAGTTTTCCCTGTTTGCTTCTTGGCCTATTGTGAATGTATTAACTGCATGCACGCCTGACCTGCGGTGAATGTAATAACACCACATGCACGCCCGGTTCGCTATATATGAGCTGAAATTCAGCCTATATATGAGCTGAAACTCAGCCTATATATGAGCTGAAATTCAGCCTATATATGAGCTGAAATTCAGTCTATAAATGAGCTGAAATTCAGTCTATATATGAGCTGAAACTCAGCCTACATATGAGCTGAAAATCAGTCTATATATGAGCTGAAATTCAGCCTACATATGAGATGAAATTCAGCCTATATATTAGCTGAAATTCAGCCTACATATGAGCTGAAATTCAGCCTATATATGAGCTGAAATTCAGCCTATATATGAGCTGAAAATCAGTCTATATATGTGCTGAAATTCAGCCTACACATGAGCTAAAATTTAGTCTATATATGAGCTGAAATTCAGCCTACATATGAGCTGAAATTCAGCCTACATATGAGCTGAAATTCAGCCTATATATGAGCTGAAATTCAGCCTATATATGAGCTGAAATTCAATATATGCTTTAGAAATTCAGCCTATATATGAGGCTATATATGAGGCTATATATGAGCTGAAATTCAGCCTATATATGTGCTGAAATTCAGTCTATGTATGAGCCTACATATGAGCTGAAATTCAGCCTATATATGTGCTGAAATTCAGTCTATATATGAGCTGAAATTCAGCCTACATATGAGCTGAAACTCAGCCTATATATGAGCTGAAATTCAGCCTACATATGAGCTGAAATTCAGTCTATAAATGAGCTGAAATTCAGTCTATATATGAGCTGAAACTCAGCCTACATATGAGCTAAAATTCAGTTTATATATGAGCTGAAATTCAGCCTATATATGAGCTGAAATTCAGTCTATATATGAGCTGAAATTCAGCCTATATATGAGCTGAAAATCAGTCTATATATGTGCTGAAATTCAGCCTACACATGAGCTAAAATTTAGTCTATATATGAGCTGAAATTCAGCCTACATATGAGCTGAAATTCAGCCTACATATGAGCTGAAATTCAGCCTATATATGAGCTGAAATTCAGCCTATATATGAGCTGAAATTCAGCCTATATGTGAGGCTATATATGAGCTGAAATTCAGCCTATATATGAGGCTATATATGAGCTGAAAATCGGTCTATATATGAGCTGAAATTCAGCCTATAGATGAGCTGAAATTCAGCCTATATATGAGCTGAAGTTCAGCCTATATATGAGCTGAAATTCAGCCTATAGATGAGCTGAAATTCAGCCTATGTATGAGCTGAAATTCAGCCTATATATGAGGCTATATATGAGCTAAAATTCAGCCTATATATGAGGCTATATATGAGCTGAAATTCAGTCTATATATGAGCTGAAATTCAGCCTATAGATGAGCTGAAATTCAGCCTATATATGAGGCAAAAAATGTTCGTATCCAAGGGATCCAGCGAAAGGCAGGATACGGTTACGTCGTAGCCCGCCGAAGGCGGGCTTCGGCCCGAACCGTATCCGTAGGGATCCCGCCGAAGGCGGGATCCGGTTACGTCGTAGCCCGCCGAAGGCGGGCTTCGGCCCGACCCGTATGCGTAGGGATCCCGCCGAAGGCGGGATCCGGTTACGTCGTAGCCCGCCGAAGGCGGGCTTCGGCCCGACCCGTATGCGTAGGGATCCCGCCGAAGGCGGGATCCGGTTACGTCGTAGCCCGCCGGAGGCGGGCTACGTCGAAGACGGTCCGGCTCCGTTGTTGACACTGATTCCTCTCCTTTTCTAGCTTCGCCGCGCGCTCAGCTATAGCCTTCTTGGCTTTTTTCAACTTCTTCTCTTGCTCCTCAGTAGCCACGATTGGCTCTCCCTCGAACTCTTGGGCCGTAGGCCATCCAAACTTAAACGTTATGTCAATGATTTGGGCTTGTTCTTCAGCCCAGAGCATACCTTCCTCGATTGCCGCTTGCGCTTTTTTGACTTTCGCAATTCGCTCCTCGGTGATCGACTCTGGGGCCCCGAGCCCTTCCAGGTGCTGCTTGACGTCGAAGAAAACAGCATCGGCCTTGTTCAGGTTGTCGAACTGCCGCTTACAAGAAAGGTCCTCAGATTTTGATCCTCCTTGCTTCGTATGGACGAAACCGCCGGAGGTCCAGGCGGTAGGGCGCTGGAGTTTTCTCTTCTCTGGCGCTTTCGCCCCTACTGTCTGCAAGATTGCGGTCGCTGTGCCGCTAGCCAACCTGTTGCGTTGTTCCTGGACCAAAGCTGCCAAGTGAGATTGTAGATTCTTTTCAGCCTCGGAGAAACTCGGAACGATCTCATCAAGTTTCGCTGAATACGCTGCGAACTCTGGCGACGCCTTGACTCTCGCGATTTTCTCTTCCAATTGCGCGTCGGAAAAATCATCCATACTGAAAAATTCACCAAATATACACACCGAAAAATTCCACTAACAAAAATAATACCCTTCCCGAAATCAGATCAACTATCGGAGCAGAACTCTACAGAGTTCCAAACCTTATACTGCTCAGACCTGGGACCTACGGTCCTGGGACCTACGGTCCTGGGTCCCACGGTCCGGTCTGTCACATAACCAGAGTTATGTGACACAGCACCTCTCGCTCCGCTCGCCGCACTGTGACACAATCATAACATCCAGTTTTCTAATCAGCTGCGGCTACATAGCCCAGCTTGCATGACACATATGACACATATGTGAATGGAACCCGGCCGGTGCACTGCGCGTGGAATTACAAAAAATAATAATACGAAAAATCCAGAAGTGCCACAAACCAAGGACTCCTGTCAGACAGGAATCAGGGTCCCACGACCCGACTGCCGACCCCAGCCTTCCGCATGCGGGCACATGCCCCTCGTGCCAAAGGACTGAGGTCCGCAAATACTATCATTACCCTAAAGATTACAGACTGTGGACCTAAAATGCTAAGCTAGGGCTGAACCCTCAAAAAGCATAATTACCCGCTCCAGCACAGAGTCGGGCATGACAGCAATAACAAAGCCATCACCTAGCAAAGCCTACTGAACGCAATGCCTAGATGAGAAGCAGCATGAAGCTTCGCAGCCCCCCATCGAAGGATAACTGTAGCTACCTCTCATCACAACGGTCGGCACTGAACAGGCACAGGTCCTAGTCTCCTCTACCTACACTCTAATGAGCCGACTGCCCCTCTGCGGGCCGGATCTGCACAGCCTCCAGCTCAGAGCCCAGCTGCTCCAGGTCCTCCAAGTCCTGCAGCTCCTGCACTGAAAGCGGCCTCTCCACATCCGTACCTGAAGCACAAGGGAGGGCGGGTGGGAAAGTCCACACACTCACAGTAACACGGCAAGAAGCCTTCTCAGTCCCGTTGCTGGCCTCTTAGGCCTCCGACTGATCAGAAAACCTCAGTTTTCAGATCTGCTCCGTATGACAGTCATATTGCCTGTCATACTACACTGATCAGAAAACCATCAGTTTTTTAAATGGGTAATACTACAGATGCTGGAATTCAGAATAGGAATTAAGGGTAGGGTGCACAGTTCTCGAGAATTAAAAAATATTGATCACAATTTCCATATTTAAAATAATTAAAATTCTATTGTGAACATGCCATCTTTATAAATTTATAGCGTCAAATTTTGCAACATGATCCCCTATTTTTATTGGCTAGGATCCAAGAATGGCGTGTTCGGCTGACATAAAAAAAACCTTGGGCAAAGTTAACATGTAGATTTATTTCTAGAAATTGTTTATCAGCTGCATATACTAATATATACTGCATTATTTGATTTTATAAAAATTCTAGACAAAAATCTACATGTTAACTTCGCCCAAGGTTTTTTCATACAAAGATGACTCACCATTCATGGATCCTAGCCAATAAAAATCGGGGGTCATGTTGCAAATTTTTACGCTATAAATTTCCAAAGTCAAATCAAAGTTAATTGTGAATAGTCGTCATTAGATATGGAAAATGTTATGTATATTTTTATCTTTTGGTCGAAAACGAAACCCAAGTGCACCCTACTTGTACCCTTAATTACAACGTCTGTCATCCGATGACATCTCGCATGCGTTGACTTTCTGATCATCTGAGGAAGCAACTAAGAGCTGCGCACCAACAATCAATGCTCATAATTTTCTCAACGTTCTTCGCCTTGTGGGGCGGCAGGTGCTCTGTGACTGTTGTAATATGCGCAGGGATTGTTTGAATGTTCGACTACCTTTTATTTTTCAGTTTGCTTATGTTGATACTTAAGCTCACGATGATAGTGGGTGTGCGCAGTGTGTGTCGCAGGTATTCCGATGGATGCCGAGGAGGGACGTGTTACTGGAATATCCCGGTTCAAGATATCGGACAGGCAGTGAACCAATATAGATAAACTCTCATAAGAAATAAACCCTAAGCTAAATATACCCGGAACGGTCACGGAGTCGGAAGCTCGGAACGGTCTCGGTCCTAGCTACCTGTGACACCTTGATGTGTCACAGCACGGGCTTACGGATCAGTCACAGGTCCAGTGTTGGCTACCTAGGAATCTGTCATAGGGGCCTGCACCGGGACTCCCGGTCAGGGCTGCCTATACAGATTTCAGCACACCACCCCAGCACGGAAAATAATTAATATAGAATAAGTTTTCTTAATCTTAGAATAACCCGTTTCATCGTTAATTTAGAATAAGTTTTCTTGATGTCATCCGGGTAGGCTATTTAATTTAGAATATTTTTTCATAAGTTTAGAATACCCCATTTTATCGTTAATTTAGAATAAGTTTTCTTTATGTCATCCGGCTATGACCGGTGCATGCATCCATGACGTTGTACCTGTACCTGTTGAGCTATCCCCATGCCATGCGAAATATTACACTGAAGAGATGTCTTGCCGTGATGTCCATATGTCCGAATGGAACCAAAAACCGTTCGATTAAAATCGAACGGTTTTTGGTTCCATTCGGAAAGATTCACGGCCGTGAATCTAAAAGTCACGGCCGTGATTAACGACTCTTTACGCATAATGACTTTTATTATTTGCCATCTTTGCCACAATAGACACTCACGGCGTGTTCTGCTTGACAAAAAGTAAGTAACTTGAAGCCTTGAGCTTCAACTTACTGAAAGATATGTATCTTGGCAGTATGTGTGCCAAGTTTCGTGCTCTAGGACGCACGGGAAGCCCTCGGCTGTTTGGCATCTTTGGGTTTGGGTGTCTCGTTCGAACCCAAACCCAAAGCATCTGCCTTAGAAATAGATTGCGCGTTTCGCGCACAAGTAACTTGAAGCCTTGAGCTTCTGGTAACTTAAATATATGTATCTTGGCAGTATTCGTGCCAAGTTTCGTGCTCTAGGACGCACGGGAAGCCCTCGGCTGTTAGGCATCTTTGGGTTTGGGTGTCACGTTCGAACCCAAACCCAAAGCATCTGCCTTAGAAATAGATTGCGCGTTTCGCGCACAAGTAACTTGAAGCCTTGAGCTTCAAGTAACTCAAAGATATGTATCTTGGCAGTATTCGTGCCAAGTTTCGTGCCCTAGGACGCACGGGAAGCCCTCGGCTGTTTGGCATCTTTGGGTTTGGGTGTCACCTTCGAACCCAAACCCAAAACATCTGCCTTAGAAATAGATTGCGCGTTTCGCGCACAAGTAACTTGAAGCCTTGAGCTTCTAGTAACTTAAATATATGTACCATGGTAGTATTCGTGCCAAGTTTCGTGCGTTAGGACGCACGGGAAGCCCTCGGCTGTTTGGCATCTTTGGGTTTGGGTGTCACCTTCGAACCCAAACCCAAAGGCAAAGGCATAGGACAGTTTCGTAGATTCTGTCCCGATGCCTTTGCAACCTCGTTTGCTAACTCATATTACAATGAATATTCAACATTCAAGCGTTGGATACCCCACGCCAACGGGAAGCGCTCGGCTGATTTGTTATTTGGGTATGCGCACCCAAATGATAAAAAACGCATCTTTGAAACTCGTTAGTTTCAAAGATGCGTGGCCGATGCCTTCGTGCTTATGTGTGTTAATCCATATGAAATATTCCATGGAATAAATGTGAATATCCCGCACAATCGGGAAGCGCTCGGCCGTTTTGTAAAATTAGGGTGCACCCAAAATACAAAACGCATCTTTGAAACTCGGAAGTTTCAAAGATGCTTGCCGGTCGCGTGCAGCGGTAAAAGGCAAGTCAAAGGGTTTAGAATCTAGAAGAAGTACAGTGGCCTTTTTTTCAAGCAGGACACGCCGTGAGTGTCTATTACAACGGCGCCCACCATTATCACAAGCGAGACAAACCTTCTTAAAGCTTTTTGGAGGCTTCCTCATGATGGCACCAGCGGGAACGAGAGCGTTTGACCTGTGTGCACATTATTTGAACACGAGTCGTGAAAAGGACCACCGGTCATAGCCGGATGACATCAAGAAAACTTATTCTAAATTAACGATGAAACGGGTTATTCTAAGATTAAGAAAACTTATTCTATATTAATTATTATTGCGGGTGGTGACTGGCAGGTAAGTCAGAGAAGTTAAGATAAGTTAGGGCAGAAGCTAGGGTGACATACCTAACTGCTAATCAAACTGTGCAATTCTGATACACAAATTTGAACCCTCTAGCTAGCACAAGTGCAGAAACCTACGGGCAAGGAGCTCCCGCTAAGCAAATGAAAGGCACTGTGTCAGCAAACCAGATTTACGAGATTGTAGTTGTCAAAATAGAAAGCATAAAACCAAATTGAAGACCATGTTGAGGTCAAAGTACATCTCAGTACACCACCAGAAAGTGGTGTACTGCCAGAGCCAGAAGGAAAGCTACTCGGGGTCAAAGTCTAGAGGGGCACCGTCAGCACAATGTCCACGGTAGTAGCTTGCAGCACTGCTCTCCTGTGGGTCAGGCGGCCGGTGAACCACCGTCGCAGCACCCAGGGAGTGCAGTACTGCATCCAGAGTGACGGGGTCCAGCTCGGATATACCCGGGTAGATGCATAAAAATGCACAGTATAGGCTGCGGTGCAGCCCGACCCGATACCCGCACAGAGTCGATGTCATTGGCCGCCGTGTAGGCGGCAGCTCCCACTCCCATGATCGAGATCAAAAGAAAGAGAGAGACGAAGTAATGAAACCCCCACCGGCCCGCGTGTGCGGGGAAGCCCCATGGCGGCT